>PVLC010036755.1:0-15627 GCA_004027655.1 Graphiurus murinus | reverse complement strand
TTGAAAGCTTTCTCTCAATTTATAGGTTTCTTATTTTTATTTTCTGTCAATAGTATATTGTACTGAGTTGCAATTACTCCAGGGCTTCGTCTATCCACCCTAATGGTGCAGTTGGTGGGTTTCAGGTGTTGACTTCTAGGGTCTGTTTGTTGCTATTATTATGGGGATTCATCTAAGAGGTGTGAGTAGGATAGTTTGTGGTCTCTGTG
This sequence comes from Graphiurus murinus, assembly GCA_004027655.1. NCBI lineage: Eukaryota > Metazoa > Chordata > Mammalia > Rodentia > Gliridae > Graphiurus > Graphiurus murinus. The sequence continues at coordinate 15,418 of PVLC010036755.1, read as the reverse complement.
TTTTTAGGCTTTGATGTGGGATGTGTTGAGCTAGTCTTTCTATCAGCAGAGGTGAGCTTATCCTTAGGGTTTGGCAGTCCTTTCTGGTGGTTTATCTCTCTATTCCAATCTCTGCAGTGGGGATTTAGAGGTGCCCACTGGTATATACAAGGACAAGTTGTATTCCCTGGTGAAGTTTAGGTGAGGGGGAGAAGCCACAGTGATGAACATAGCACAATATGTCAGTTCACCATCATTCTCTAATGTTTTTCTTTTCATAAACCAAATGTCCACATTACACAGCTATTTTTCTGGGTTCTTTATTCTCATCCTTGTTCTGTTTTTCCTCTTTACAGAACTGTGACAAATCCCAATTGTTTTAACTTTATAATAAATATTTTATTATAGAGTTCATTTACCTAGTATTTGGAAGACTATTCAAATTTATTTTTTGTATCAGCTTAAATTGTTTTTTTTTTTGTTTTTTTTTGTAGAAAGCCTAGCATATCTTTAAGTGAAGTTCCAGAAAAGGAGAGAGGTTAGGATAGAAGGAATATTGGAGAGAGTACAACCATGAATTTTCCAAAACTAATGAAAGAAATCAAGCCATAGATTCAAGAAACTCAAATTTTAATCAAGATAATATTTAACTTAGAAGAAGATGAAAAATGTCATTTAAACCTCATACTGCAAGTTCTAGCCAGAGCAATTAGGCAAGAAAATTAAAAGGCATCCATATGAGAAAGGAGGAAGTGAAATTGTCTGTTTGCTGATTGTCTGTTGTCTGTTTGCTACGGCCTGGTGTGGTGGTGCACGCTTGTAATCCCAGTACTTGGGAGGCCGAGACTGGAGCATCTGGGTTAGCAGCCAGCCTCAGCTACTTAGTGAAGCCCTCCACAACTTAGTGAGACCCTGTTTCAAAATAAAGACTAAAATAGGGCTGAGGGTGTAGCTCAGAGGTAGAATGATCCTGGGTTCAATCCTCAGTACCTCAAAAAAAGAAAGAAAGAAAACCCTAAAGACTCCACCAAAATTCTGTTAGAACTGATAAACAGATTCAGTAAAATTGCAGATAACAGAAATCAACATCAAATAATTAGCATTTCCATGCACAAATAATGAACTATTCGAAAAAGAAATTAAGAAAACAACCTTATTTAGGATAGCATAATAACAGTATGTTTAGTCAAGAAGGCAAAATATCTTTCACTGAAAACTATGAAACATTGAGAAAGAAATTGAAGACAAGAATAAATGGGAAAATGTCCCATGTTCAAGGATCAGAAGAATTAATATTATTAAAATGTCCATACTACTCAAACCATCTACAAATTCAATGCAATTCCCAATAAAATTCTAATGTCATTTCTCACCAAAATAGAAAAGCAATCCTAAAATTAACATGGAACCAGAAAAGATCCCAAAGAGTAAAAGCAATCTCAAGCAAAATGAACAAAGCTGGAGCCATCACACTCCTGATTTCAAAATATATTACAAACTTGTGTAAGTAAAACAACATGATACAGGCATAAAAGCAACAAGAAAGAAAGTTCAGAAATAACTCTGCACATTCCACAAGAATTCCAAGAATACACTATGAGGAAATGGCAGCCTCTTTAATAAATGATTTTGGGGAGACTGGGTATCATACAGACAAATTAAATTGCAAAAATAAACTCTAAAAAGACTTAAATGTAGAACCTAAAACTGTACAGTTATTGTAAGAATACAGCCATTATGATGTGAGAATAGTATGCACTAATAAAAGTATATATATTAAAAAAAAGCTTCATAATAGTAGTCTGGGAAACTATATCTTGATTGACTCCAAACACACAGGCCACAAAAACAAACAAACAAAAAATAGATAAATGGGATTGCTCCAATATAAAAAGTTTCTGTGCAGCAAAAGAAATAGAGTCAAGAGATAACCCACAAATCAGGAAGAATTTTTTTTTTTTTTTTTGCGGTACTGGGGATTGAACTCAGGGGCATTCTACCTCCAAGCTATACCCCCAGCCCTATTTTTTATTCTTTATTTTGAAACCGGGTCTCGCTAAGTTGTGGAGAACCTCACTAGGTAGCTGAGGCTGACTGGGAACCCAGATCCTCCGGTCTCAGCCTCCCGAATGCTGGGATTATAAGCGTGCGCCACCATGCCCGGCTCAGGAAGAAATATTTTTAAAGTATGCATCTGCTAAGTTGCTAATATCTGTAATATATATGAAACTCAAGACAATGGCAAGAAAACAACCCAACTAAAAATGGGCAAAAAAAACCTGAATAGACATTTCTTAAAATAAGACATACAAATGACCAAGAAGTACATAAAACTATGCTCAGTGTCACTAACCATTAAGACAATATAAGTTAAAACCACAATGAGATGTCGTTTTATACCTGTTACAATAGCTGTTATCAAAAAGAAACATGATAATTGTCAGCAAGGATGTACAGAAAGGGGAACACTTATACATTGTTGGTGGAAATGTTAATTAATATAATCATTTTGGAAAATAATTTAGAGATTCCTCAAAAACTAATATTAGAATTACCATATGATCTGATAATCTGACTTTTGGATAAATATCAAAAATTGAATTTGGCATGCTAAAAAGACATTATTACTTCCATGTTCATTTCAGCAACTTAAGTGTCTATAAGAACTGATAAAGAAAATGTGGCATACATACACAATAGTGTACTAACATAGCTTTAAAAAGAAAAAAAATTCTGTGATTTGTAACAACATGGATGAAACTGAAAAACATTATGTTACTTAAAATAGGCCAGATATAGAAAGATAAAAATTGCATGATATCACTTTTATGTGGGATCTAAAATTGTAACCTCATAGAAGCAGAGAATAAAAATGCAGTTACCAGAGGCTGCTTGCAGGGAAGATGTGGATCAAGAGGTATAAAGTCTCTGTCAGACTGGTAAAGTAGGTTTTGGTGATATATTGCACTGCATGATGACTATAGTTAACAATAATGTATTGGATATTTCAAAATTGCTCAAAATACATTTTTAATATTCACTATAAAAATAAGCTGTTGAGGTGATGGATATGTTAGTTAACTTGGTTTAATCTTTCTACAATATATACATAGACTCCTGAGCCCCATCCACATCAATATAATTATTTTTAACATTTAAAGATAAATTTAAAATTATCAAATTATGCATTTAAATGTATCATTATATTCTATCATACTTCAGTAAGCTGTTATGGACAAAAACAAAACAAAAAAGATAAATAGAAGATGGTAAAAGAAGTCACAAAAATAGAAAAAGGAACAATAAAGAAGCAGAATATGTAGAAGGCAAGTGACAAGATTATAGATTTTTACTCAGATACTAGTGATACTAATTATATACATAAATATTGGTTACATTAATTGTAAATGCATTTAGTGACAGCATTGGAATTTTTCAGAATTTCCTACAATCTTTGCAGGAGCTGGCCCATTCACAGTTCCCAGACTGAAATCTTTTGAGCCCTAATCAGAGCATTGTGGTTTAGAAGGAACCCCATTATTGATGGGTTCTGGAGTCCAACACTTATATCACATCTCAGTTTCTTTTTTTAACAGTGCAGCTCAGCTTCCCTGCTGATGAGCTATCAAATCAATTCTCTGCATTTCTGTCTCCTTATCTAGATCATTTCAATTAAAAAATTGTGTTTGTGCGTGCTAGGGATCGAACCCAGTGGCATTCTATCTATTAAGAATATAGGAAAGCTGGACATGGTGGTGCACGCTTGTAATCCCAGCATTTGGGAGGCTGAGACCAGAGGATCCAGGTTCGCGGCCAGCCTCAGCTACTTAGTGAGGCACTGCACAGCTTAGTGAGACCCTGTTTCAAAATAAAGAATAAAAACTAGCGCTAGGGGTGTGGCTCAGAGGTAGAATGCTCCTGAGTTCAATCCCCAGTACCAAAAAAAAAAAAAAAAAAAAGAATATAGGACAAGTATACTCCAAATATTTAGAACCAGAAATACACACGAGAGATAAGGGCACCATCTAAAAGGAAAGTGCAGAAATACACATTTCACTTTTTCTCAATTAAGATGTACTATGGGTCTTTGGATCTGTTCTAGAATAGCTGGCAGTTCTCCTAGTATGTAAATACTGTTGAGTTTGGAGGCTATTGTGAATATTCCTCCCATCACAGTTTCATAGTTGTTATCTGGTTATTCTTGACAATGAAAACAGAACCAGATGGTTTTGAGCTCCATGAGACAGCTACCAGAACTTAAATGAGGCTTAGTTTTAAATAAATCCAAGAGTTTCAGAGTTTCAGTTGCTCTTCTTTGAATGAGAAATGTGACTCAGTTACTTTAATTCTTTAAGCTTTGCTTAATGCAGTTCTGTTTAGAAACTATTCATACAGTAGGGGAAGTCTCCTGGTAAATACAGAGGTCCCTATAACTACTAAATGATAAGTACGCAAGGTACAGAAGGGTGTTGAGAAGGGTAATCAATGCAGGGAGGTAATTTAGCAGGGTATTTTTAGGCCCTTTAGGGTAGTAAGAGGCAAAGGAGCGGCTTCTGACTTGAGTGATTAAGTAGCTGAATAATGATCACATTCACTGTAATAAGAAATATAGTAGGCTGAAATCCTGAGATGTATCAATGTTTAAGAATTAAGGTGAAAAAGAAGGGTAAAGGACTTTGAGATAAAATAGAGGAGAAACAGAAGAAAGTAATAAATATCCCAAAAATCGAAATTAGAGAGCTTGAGGGAAAATAAGCACTTAAAAATGTCAAATAAAGTCTATAAATCTAAACAGAGAATACTGAAAAGCTGTTGAATTTAACAATATATTGATCATTAAGGACTTCTAGAGAGCAATTTTAACATGATAATGGCATCAAAAATAAGACTTCAGTGAGTTAACATAGGAGGAAGTAAGGAAATGGAAATGGGCATAAGTGACCTTCAAGAACTTTAGCTATAGTGAGATGGAATGATGGTAGTTTATTAGGAATGCCAGGTCAAGGGAGGGATTTTTTCTTCAAAATATGCTGAACATAGAGACAGAGAAAGACCAAGGGACTAATAGAATAAATATCATAATTGCTTAGGAAATTACCAAGTGAGAAAGAGGAATCTTGGCAAAATCTAATGGAAGAGGTTGACTATAAAATGAAAGGACGGTTTAAACAACAGAATGCAAGCAAAAGTTGCTTACCAAAGGTATACATGTGAATATGTTTATAAAAGGTTAGCCATGTAGATGAGCATTATAAGATTCTAACCTATGCCAGATAGCATTAACTAAGCTGCATTCTGAAAATTCAGTCGATTTTAATACAAATATTTTAAATGAGAAGATAATTTTTATAGTGATCCACATAATTAAGACTTGAAATTAAAATAAATTATTTCCTGAACAAATCCAGCAAGATCTTAAGAAAACAATTTGGCATTCAAGATTGAGCTTATGATGATCTTAGATTTAGGCATACCCTAATGAAATTTAAAACTAAGAAGGATCATGCTGCAGTTGAATATATAGAATTAGAACAGCTAAGAAATTTAAAATCAGAGTACTGTGTCCATTGGTGTTTGCCCTAAGTTACTCCCAGTCAATGCATTTTGCTTTAATCCAATTTGACTTTGATGATCATACTTGTCATTATAAGCTAGCTGTTCAGACTACAGTAAATTAGCTAAGGTTGAACTATTGGTCTAAAAATAAAAAATTAATTACAACGAAAATGCTTTAGAGGTTCATAAACCTTTGGAAACTTTCTCCAAGCCTCATATTGGACTCTAAGAGGCTGTTCCCACCAGGAGGATATATTTATTTGCAGCCACAAATACACAGGAAAGGATTGCATTAGTAAGTTTTCATGGAAAAAGAAATGAAAAGAAAGAAAAATCAAATTAATCTATCTTTTTACTGTTAATTTGCTTTGCCTTTCTTCTTTTTCTCTCTGTCTTCTTCTCACTTTTGGCAAAGTTAATTTGAGTATTATTTCCTGAAATAAAATCAACACAAAATTGGCAGATAGGAGTAAGATCAATGGTTCTCACACTTTTGGCATATGGAATAGCAGAAAAGATGTAAAGAAGGTAACAGTTGAAATAATGCTATGTACACACATTAAATTACCAATGATGGTCTCAAAGACATGTAAGGGAGGGGGGGCATAGGGAAATGCTCCATGAGATGTGTGCGTGTGTATTCCTATCACTCTCTACCTCAGTATGCTGTATAATTATGATGCACCAATATAAGTATAAAAATATTAAAAGAAAAAAAGGAAATGTCTGAAGGGCTTTATTGAAGCATGGATTGTCAAGGCTGTCCCTAGAGTTTCTGATTCAGTAGTCTCTGCTGCAGTAGAGCCGAATAATTGCATTTTTAACAAGTTGCCAGTTGATGCTGAGGCTACCGGCTTGAGACCACACCCAAGAAATGCAGCCTAGAGAGAGAGAGCTGCTCTAAATGCCCTCTCCTTGTGTGTTACTTGAGAAACACTGAGGCATTCTTCTCCCACCGCACTGATTCCTAGATGCAGCGCAAAGGCAGGCCTTTAGGGAAATTACAGATCACTCCAAATTAGTCATGGGCCTTGGAAGACTGACCACCCAGGGGATCTTGTGAAAATGAAGCTAGAACATGTCAAGTTAAATGGCTCCTAAGGGACCTGATCACAATTCCAAAAAGTCACTGGTAACCAGATCAATGTCCACAGGAGCCAGACAAGTAGCATAAATGAGAGCATCCCTCAGAGGTCAGAGGTCAAGTGTGACACCTGAGCAGGCCAGAAAGAAACTTCATCTACATCGTAGAGCTTGGCAGTTTCCGGTGTTTGTACATCTGGATATGTGAGCTTGCTCCTATTTACTCGTATTTGTTAAAAATCAAGATTTTTTTTCCATTTCAAATATGATTGCAATTTTAATGATAATAATCAATTGTATAGATTACTTAATAAAATTTAGTAGATAATAAGCCATTGTTCTAAATCTGAGGTTCTTAACCTTTTTTTTATACCCTGGATTTATTTTGGGAAACTAGGGAAATCTATAGACACTTCCTAGGTAAATGTATATGATATGTTGGGAAACAGAAAGCCCCTGAGGGATCTGTTTTCCAAATTAAGAACCTCTTGTTCTGGGCAAGTTATATTTATTGCTTCCTGGTTAGTGAGCCACCTCACAATTCTATGACTTAAAGGGTTACTTTGTGTGTGTGTGTGTGTGTGTGTGTGTGTGTGTGTGTGTGTATGTGGTACTGAGGATTGAACCCAGGGGCATTCTGTCACTGAACTACACCCCCAGACCTATTCTATTTTTTATTTTTGAAACAGAGTCTTACTAAGTTGAGGACAGCCTCATTAAGTTGCTGAGGCTGGTCATGAACCTGTGATCCTCCTGTCTCAGCCTTCCAAGTACTGGGATTATGTGCATGCATGCCTGTGCCACCACACCTGGTTTAAAGGGTTACTTTTGAGAAGATTTCAGAAGCAGGATGAGTTAGGCGATTGTTGACGTGACAGAGTTTGTCTTTACCTCAATCTTATTTGTCCTAGAACTTGGCATCTATATTCATTTTAGTTATTGGAACAAATGGCCGCAAACTTCATTGCTTACAGTAATACAAATGTACCAGCATACAGTTCTAGATATCAGAACTACTTTTCTTCTCTGGGGCTGTCTAGGGAGAATCTCTCTCCTCACCTTTTCTAGCTTTTAGAATTGCATTTCTTGATCCAGGGTGCCCACCTCTGTTCTCATAGCCAGCAGCCTACCACCCGCCCATCTCTCAACTCTTATTGTTGTGTCTCCAATTTCAATCATCTGGGATGATCATCATTACTTTCAACATTACTAAAATAAAATTAGTACTAACTGTGAATGTCAGTAAAACATTTTTAATTTACTTCAAGGCTTATTAGGGCATAGTGACTTCATGAAATGTGAACAACTTCTAAAACTAGATACTTAGACCCACGGCTTTTTCATGGCTTCCAATTCTCCACTGTAAATCTCTACACTATGATCACATTATCTTATATTTTTATATCTACTGAAAATAGATAAAAAATAAAAAAGTAAGTAAGCAGTTTCCTGTAAAAGTACAAAATATAACCAATTAAAATTCTTATACTTAATGCAAAAAAAAGTCTACCATAAACATAAAATGAGAAAGATGTGATTCCACAGAAATATTGCCAAAAATAAAATGTAGTAAGTTTTTGGTTGACTCCATGCTCAACATGATTTTTTAAGATAATGTAGTCATAATTTAATTAATAATAGTATAATATTTAGAAAAAGAGATAAGATTCATTCATTCAAAAAACATTGCTTTTAAAGTATCTATGTGCCAAGTTCTATGCTAAACATACTCCACTTTGCACTATTACTACATCCTTTCTATTTTTAATTTTTATATAACCTGGAAAAATCACATTACAACAATAGGAAAAGGGAAAATCCATAAACTCAATAAAATCATTGTATAATTTGGCCAAATAATTGTATCTTATTTTGCATATGTATTAGCAAAAATGCATTTACAAAAGTTTGATTGCTCAGAACCAACTGCTTTTCAAAATGTTCATCACCACCAACATTTGAAAATAGTTCATTTTTTATTTTAATTTTGCTTATATTCCTCCCAAATATTTTTCACTATAAACTACAGACATTATAGAATTTTATTCAATTATTATTGTAAAATAAACTTTAAATACACTCGTTTTAAACTGTGGTAAGAATGGTGTATCATTTAGTAAAGGCAGCATTTTTTTTCATTTTTAAAGAATGTTGATTGGTTTATTTATGTGTTCCCTGTATTGTTTCAGAAGTGGTTTTAAAGTGTCCTATTAAAATACAAATAGCTTAACAAGATAAAATTAAAATTTAAGAAGTATTTTAGTGATTCTCTTGACCTTTAACATATGCACTTAACAAACCTTAAAGATAATAAAGATTGTTAACTCTCCTTGGATAATACAAAGATCTCAAACTTCATTCATCCCCTTCCAATTTATAACTTATGCACGTTTTTTGGTCCATTAATTCAGTTGGTGTTTTTTTTTATTTTTACTTATTTTATTTTAATGTGTTTTTATTGGTGCATTATAGTCTCACATCATAATATAAGTCATGTTGACAATGACATACATGCACACAGCACTTGGTGGGCCTCCCTCACCCCTACCTCCCCCTTTTTCCCCTTCCTAATTCAGAGTACTGAGATTGTCGTTGGTATATTCACATATGTATACACAGTTGTTGGTACTATTTCCATTAATTACTCTTACTCCCCTTCCCTTAGACCACCTCCCTGGCTCCACTGAGGTTTCTCCTTCATTATCTGGGGTCCCTTTGGTATCCCAATTACTTCCTAGCTTGCACATATTATAGAAAACATATGACCATTCACTTTCTTTGAATGGCTAATCTCACTTAACATAATGTTCTCAAGGTCCTTCCACTTTCTTGTAAATGACATAATTTTGTTCTTTATTGCTGAGTAGAATTACATTGTGTGGATATTCCATAATTTTGTAATCCATTCATCTGTTGATGGACACCTAGGTTGATTCCATCATTTGACTATTGTGACTTGTGCTGCTGTGAACATGGGTATGCATATATTTCTGTAGTTCTCTGGTTTCAACATCTTTGGAAATATACCCAGGAGTGATATAAATGGATCATATGGTGGATCCATTCCCAGATTTCTAAGGAATCTCCACACTGAACTCCATAGCAGCTGAACTAGTTTGTAATCCCACCAACAGTGTAGAAGAGTTCCTATTTTCCCACATCCTTGCCAACATTTATTGTTATTTGACTTCTTGATGATTGCCATTCTGATTGGGGTTAGATGGAATATCAAAGTAGTTTTGATTTGCATCTCCCTGATTGATAATGATGTTGAACAGTTTTTCATGTATCTATTGGCCATTTGTATCTCTTCTTTTGTGAAATGTCTATTCAATTCAGTTGCCTATTTCTTGATGGGGTGTTTTTCTAGTGTAAAGTCTTTTAAGTTCTTTGTATGGTCTAGATATCAGTCCTCTGTCAGAGGGATAGCTGGCAAAGATCTCCCATTCCGTGGGTTTTCTCTTTAGACTCTTGATGGTTTCCGTTGATGTGCAGAAACTTTTTAGTTTAATGCCATCCCACTTATTAATTCTTGTTGTAATATTCTGAGCTTTGGGGGTCTTGTTGAGGAAGTTTCTACCTGTACCTTTTTGTTGAGAGTGTTGAACTATGCCTTCCTCTAATAGTTTCAGCTTCTGGTCCAACTTTCAGGTCTTTGATCCATCTCAAATTGACTCCTGTGCAGGGTGAGAGGTATAGATTTAGTTACATTTTTCTACAAATGGATAACCAGTTTCCTCAACACCATTTGTTGAAAAGGCTGTTGTTTCTCCAGCATATGTTTGGCATCTTTGTTGAAAATCAGTTTCTATAAATGTGTAGATTTGTTTCTGTATCTTCTATTCTGTTTCATTGTTCTGTGTGTCTGTTTTGGTGCCAGTAGCATGCTGTTTTTATTACTATAGCTCTGTAGTATAATATTAAGTCAGGAATTGTGATGTCTCTGAAAGAAGCAATTTTTAAAAATAACTAAAATAATACTATACATGTTGCTAATACTCTAAATTTGTTCAACCTTTTCTACAAATTGGACATAGATTTCCTGTTTCACTATTATATTTCTGATATATGCATATCCTTAAAGTCTGGAGTTGATAATTAGGCAGATTCTATTTGTGTTCAAAGTTTTATGACAAAAAAAAAATTCCTCTCCATCAGCAATAAAGATGGTGGGAGATGAAAAAACTAAGCAGTCACTGGTAACTGTGTCAGGCCACATACACAGGGGTATAGTAGATGACCTCAGTCCTTGTTCACTGTGGTCATATCAGACTGAGGTGCACATCATCCCATTGTTCCTTGTGGTCTATAAGCCCACATTTACATCTGAGTCTTCCTCCTCCCCAACCTTCAGGTTTTTTTCCTCTTCCTTCATTATTGCAATGTCCTTCTAGAGACCTTGGGAAAATACTTGGCTGTACTCCCAACCCATGCCGCACAATAATTCTCCTCAGCTATCTCAGACCCTTTTTGACTAGACCTGCAAAGGATAATTCCCCCCTTACTCCACACTGCACCATATTGCATGCAGGGGCTCTTGGAATCTTGCTACTTTCCTGGGATGTACTTGAATGTTCCTGTTCCAATAAAGTTTCCATAGTTCTTAACATCCTCTGGTATGTTAAGGACACAGACATCTAAAATGCATCAACATCTAACTATCTTGTATCTGCCCCCTTCCAGGCTGCTGAACTTGAATATTGTCTCCAACGACAAAAAATATTGGCTTCTGAAACTCTGAGGCTAAGTATACTGACATCTTTGTTCCATATTCTGCTGTGACTAACACAATCCCTTCAGATAATGGATATTGCTTGTCCTAGATGGTCCACAGGGTGGTGGGAAGGAAAGGGAGTAGAGTAAAGGCATTGTTACTGGGATGCCTGGAGGAGAGATATAAGTGTGAACCTTAGTCTCCAACTCAAATGGACAAAGAAAGGGCAAATATGAGAGTGAATATTTTGTGGGGAAGCTCTTTATGTGGATTTAAAAATGTAGGTAAGCTGTTAAGTAACAATGCCCCTATTTAAGAGAGAATAGTATTAAAGAGTGAAATCAGGTGAGAATAGACACTTATCTAAACAGGTGAGAGACAGAAAAGTGCTAGTTAACTAACCACTTAAATTGTGTATGTATAATTGTTTCGGTCACCACTCTCACTGCTGTGACCCAGAACACTTGACAACCACAACTTTATTTGTTCACACTTCTGGAGATTTCAGACTTTTCAGTCCATGCTAGGCCAGATGAAGTCTGCAGAGTTTGCAGCACAGCAGCAGGAAGCAGAGAGAACACAAGTAGAAGGACTCTGCTCTCATATCACGGAAGGAGGAAGAGAGGGAGAGGAGAGAGAGAGAGAGAAGAGAAAGAGAGAGAGAGAGAGAGAGAGAGAGAGAGAGAGAGAGAGAGAGAGAGAGAAATGACTTAAATAAAGTCTCCAAGGCTACACCACCAAGGACTCCTCCCCAGAAACTAACTCCCACCACCAACACGGCTATGTGGGGTCTGGGGAACATTCCAGACCCAAACCACAACAGTAATTTTGTTAAATTTTAGACTTTGTAAATGTTAGGAATGAGATGTCCTGGGGCTGAAAATAATTCACCAGTGCTTTTACAGCTCTTCTCTTCCAGTCACATAGAGTTGAAAAATTACTTCAGGAAAAAGTAGAATAAAAGTATAGTGAACTCATCCTCATCAACCTCTTTCCTATTGAAAACTTTCATCCCTAAACCTCAAATGCTGCCAAATACTATGAATTTTCTCTTTTTCTTAAACTTATGTTTTTATTTTGTTGTGAAAATAATACCAGCATTTTTGCTAGACAACCATATTATTTAAAGTATAATGTAATAACAAGAAAAGAGTCCAGGCATCAGCCCATAAATATGTCATATTATTGTGGTATAAGTAACAATCTGCTTAGTTCTATGGAGAATGAAACTCTGATTCAATAAAGGCTGTGTTAATGGGGCAGAAGGCATGTTGGGTTTAAGAAGGAGAGCTACCTCTAAGTGACCACCCAGGCATGCTTGTTTGGCCACACATGCTGACCTCCAAACAGAAGCTGCCGGGCACTCGGGAACTAGGCAGCCAGCTCCTGATAACTAAAGACAGCAAGGCAATATAGAAACATCCTTACTTATGTAACATATTTTAGCATTTGAAAATGTATGTAATTCATGTTTTGAAGTCCCATTTACACAAGGTAATGTTTGTCATAATTTGTTTTGATGAATGATTTATTTGTAATAAAGGCCATTTTTCATTGTACTCTCTTTTTCCCCTTCTGGTTATGTCTTAGTACTGCTACTAATACTGTCAGGCTTTGTGCTTAACTTACAATATGAACCCAACTTAGCCACTCTCCTGAAAACGTTTGATATGTTCCCCAGTAGATAGTAATCACATCAGGATACCTTCAGTGATGGGTAACAGGGGAACTGATCAACCTAACAGTATTTATAAAGTGATGTGTGTAACTATGAATGTATCACTTTGAATTTCACTATGATGTATAAATACAACACACCAATAAAAGTATTTAAAAAACCTAAAGGGACTTTATTGCATTTCATAACTAGAATTCTATGTGAAAAACCACTAAAAAGAATGGTCCAATTAGGGATTTCTTTCCATTCCTACTCAGCACTTTCAACCATGTACTTCTCTGAGAGTCAGTTTTGTTCTTAGCTTGATCCCCCTTGTGAAGGTAATACAGCTGCCAACAATTAGGGCAACATGCTCCCTCATTCACATCCGTGGTCGGTCACTTTCCATTGCCTTTGAAAAGTGTAAAAAACACTTTCCCCCAAACTCCCAGAAAAAATACCCTTGAGCACTATTAACCAGAATATGAGGCTCAGTTCTATTCTTAACAAGTTGCTGATAAAGAGAGAATAACACCTCTGAGCTGAGATCAGTTACACAAACCCTACTGAACCCTACTGTTCCTTAAGAATGGAAGATGGTAAAACTCCCCTCCCCTTTATCACCATCAGCACTTACGATAGGCTTAGGAAAATAAGAATATTGGCCTTCACTTACGGACATTCTTCTTCTATCTGATGTTTACCTCTGCATCTTGCCAGTTACACTCCAGTCACCTATTCCCTCAGCATGGATTTTCAAGTAGTCTTATTCTAAACTTCTTATGTCCAACTCTTTCCTTCTCATGCCTCTCCTACAAATGTTTACCAAGTGCATTCTCTCTCCTTGGAGTCTGCTCAATAAAATAGATAAATATGATGTATGCTATTTATTTATGTATTAACTTACTGATCAATTGATGTATACTTTAGAAACCTCTGAGATAGATAATATACAGAAATATAACTTATTGTGATAGCTATGATAATTGTCATATTTGATTAATAAAGTATGGTAATCCATTTCTTCAGGAATGTTTTTCTCTACTAAAGTCATGTTTCTATGAAAAAATAAATTTATCTTTCATTATTTCTACCTCTATAAATTCAACTATCCTGTGAATTAGTAAATGGCTATAAGTTTAAATAACAATTTTTCTAGTTAATGTGTCCATTCACTCAAAAATGCATACCTGTAATCCTAGTACTTGGGAGGTTGAGACAGGAAGATTGCAGATTTCAGGCCAGTCTCAGCAACTTACCAAGACCCTCAGCCACTTAATGAGACCCTGTTTCAAAATAAAAAAAATAAAATAAAATAGGGATAATGTCTAGTTCAGAGGTAGTATGTGGATTCAATTTCCAGTACAAAAAAAACCTGAATTTGCACAATATTATCATGAACTTAGAAAAATGGGCATCTCTATTTTTACAAAATGATGACTTCTTAGAATTTTGTATATTCTGTTGACAGATTCAACAAACTTGTTTTTAATGTACTCAGGGACTTCATATTTGTCATTTGTCTTATCCTTACAACATTTTTGCATGGCAGTCTTATAATCTCTATTTGGTAGATGAAGAATAAGGCTTAGAGAGGTTACTTGACAAAGGCTCTCCATTTAAGTAAATGACAAAGCTATGGTAAAACAGAGCCCAGTAATTCTGACTCCAGGTTCACTTTACTTATAAAGTTTATGAGTTAAAGCAACTTTTAACCTGGGAGGCTGAGAGAAGAGAATCTCAGGGTCAAGGCCAACATGCAAAAACTTACCAAGATCCTATTTTAAAAAGGGCTGGGGATGTAGTTCACTAGTAGAATGTCCTTGAGATCGATCTCCAGTATCACAATAAATAAATAAATAAATAAATAAATAAATAAATAGTAACATGAGTTTAAACAGGAAAGTGTAATGACTAGGTGTCAGGGGTCTAGACTGGCCAGCTGGACCTCGCCTCTAGATGGCGCCTGGCAGAGTGCCAGAAGCAGCTACAGGTGAATAACATCCCGGGGCTGTGCCACGCCAGAGCGCATGCACCAGCACGCCCGACTCATGGCCGGCCCAGGTGAGAGCTGTATGAGACGCCCTGTATGAGAGGCCCTGCGCAGCTTTAAAAGCCTCCACCTCTCGCCTAGAGAGAGAGCTGCTGGGGAAAGGCTGGTTGGAAAGTTGCTGGGCTGGGTTGCTGGGAGAAGTTCTGGGAGGAAGTGGTTGGGAAGAAGAAGAGGTTCGGAAGAGGTTGGCTGGGTTGCTGGGGAAGTCCTGGGAAGAAAGATTGTGGGTTGCTAGTGGAAGTCGGGTTGCTAGAGAGAGGGGTTATTGGAAGTCTGTAGGAAAAGCACTATTTGGAAAGACGACCTCTGTACTGTGTTTGTTATCGCTTGTGCAATGCTCTTGATCCCAGAAAGAGAGAGATATAATAAAAGAGGT
>PVLC010036754.1:0-15632 GCA_004027655.1 Graphiurus murinus | reverse complement strand
AACAAAAAACAAAAAACAAACAAACAAACAAAAAAATAGGACTGGGAGTGTAGCTTGGAGGTAGAATGCCCCTGGGTTCAATCCCCAGTAAAAAAAAAAAAAAAAAAGAAAAAAAAGAAAATAAACCCACGCCTCACTTTTCTACTCCTAACCTAAAATTTCAGGACACTTATTTAGCAATCAGAATAATTAAAAGGAAAATTTTTTTTTTTTTTTTGCGGTACTGGGGATTGAACTCAGGGGCATTCTACCTCCGAGCTATACCCCCAGCCCTATTTTTCATTCTTTATTTTGAAACCGAGTCTCACTAAGTTGCGGAGTGCCTCACTAGGTAGCTGAGGCTGGCCGCGAACCCGGATCCTCAGGTCTCAGCCTCCCGAATGCTGGGATTACAAGCGTGCGCCACCACGCCCGGCTTAGGAAAATTTATTTTTAACATTGAAGATACAAGATATGTTTTTATTAGCCCTATGCAATGTGGTGTTAAACAATTTTATTAATATTGCTTAACAAGATAAGACAGTATGAAACTTTGATAACTTCTTAAAAATAGGGAAATGGGTCTTACCTTTGCATCTATTTCTTCTGCTTTCTCATTGGCCTCTTGTTCAATGAAAGCCATCATGTGCTTAATCTATAAATAAATAAAAAAATCTTATTTTTTAATTCAATAAGGAAGAAAATATGGTATCTATCTTTTAAAATTTATACATAGCTTCTGCTTGTAGGAAAAATTACAATCTGAAAATTATTCTAGCAAACGGAGAAGATACAATAGTCAATAACACATACGAATAAATAGAGAAAGAATCTCAAGGAGCTTGGGATAACTGTGAAGACAGTTACTCTCTAGTTCATACTCCCCTCAGCCAGCACCTGCTTTTCTATTCCCCGTCGTCTCTGATAAACCGTGTCCAAAAGCCACCTAAGCTGGGCGTGGTGGAGCATGCTTGTAATCCCAGTACTTGGGAGGCTGAGGCAGGAGGATCGTGGACTCACATCCAGCCTCAGCTACTTAGTGAGGCCCTCCGCAACTTAGTGAGACCCTGTTTCAAAATTTAAAAAAAAAATTGGACTGGGGGTATATCTCAGAGGTAGAATGCCCCTGGGTTCGATCCCCAGACCACACGCACACACCAAAAAAAAAAAAAAAAAGCCACCTACATTTAAGGACTGGAGGTGGAGCTCAATGGCAGAGCACTTGCCTGACATGCATTATGATAATCAGAGTGTATTTCATAAATAATACTTAAATCCAAAGCCTTGAAGTATTTGGTGTAACTAATCCAGAGCTACATGTATGGAAAACCCACTAATTACACTTAACGATTAGCCCTCACAGATTTAGGGGTGCGTGCATGGTCACAGTGAGAAACTGTGTCCCCACATGTTGTTTGAAGCTTCACTGACCTCATTCTGTCTGGATTTTTTTTTGGGGGGGTCATACTGGGAATTGAACCCAGGGGCATTCTACTTCTGAGCTACACCCCAGCTATATTTTTATTTATTTATTTATTTATTTTGCAGTACTGGGGATTGAACCCAGGGGAATACTACCTCTGAGCTACACTCCAGTCATATTCTTATTTATTTATTTATTTTTTGTGGTACTAGGGATTGAACCCAGGAGCATTCTACCTCCGAGCTATACTCCCAGCCCTATTTTTTATTCTTTATTTTGAAATCGAGTCTCACTAAGTTGCGGAGTGCCTCACTAGGTAGCCGAGGCTGGCCTCGAACCCAGATCCTCCGGTCTCAGCCTCCCAAATGCTGGGATTACAAGCGCATGCGCCACCACGCCTGGCTCCCCCCCAGACCTATTTTCCTTTTGTGGTACTGGAGATTGAACTCAGGGGCATTCTACCTCTGAGCTACACCCCCAGCCCTATTTTTTATTCTTTATTTTGAAACCAGGTCTCGCTAAGTTGTGGAGTGCCTCACTAGGTAGCTGAGGCTGGCCGAGAACCCGGATCCTCTGGTCTCAGCCTCCGGAATGCTGGGATTACAAGCATGTGCCACCACGCCCAGATCCTATTTTTTACTCTTTATTTTGAAACAGGGTCTCACTAAGTTGCAGAAGGCCTCACTAAGTTGCGGAAGGCCTCACTAGGTAGCTGAGGCTGGCCTCGAACCTGGATCCTCTGGTCTCAGCCTCCCAAATGCTGGGATTACAAGTGTGCACCACCATGCCCAGCTCCCAGACCTTTTTTTTTTTTTTGCGGTACTAGGGATTGAACTCAGGGGCATTCTACCTCCGAGCTACACCCTCAGCCCTATTTTTTTATTTTTTATTTTGAAACCGAGTCTCACTAAGTTGCGGAGTGCCTCACTAGGTAGCTGAGGCTGGCCGCAAACCCGGATCCTCTGGTCTCAGCCTCCCAAATGCTGGGATTACAAGTGTGCGCCACCACACCCGGCTTCCCAGACCTATTTTTTATTCTTTATTTTGAAACATGGTCTCACTAACTTGCAGAGGGCCTCACTAAGTTGCTGAGGCTGGCCTTGAACCTCCAATTCTCCAGCCTTAGCCTCCCCAGTACTAGGATTACAGGAGCATGCACTAGGCCTAGCCTGGGTGGAATTTTAAATGTATTTTAACTAGTGCTGGAAGGGTAGCTTAGTGCTTGCCTAACATGCAAAAGGCCCTGGGTTCCTTCTCCAGCACTGGAAGAGAGGGGGTAGTGTAACTAAACACAGTAATCAAAACTGGTGTTTACACATGCCACAAGATGTGGCTGACTTCTAAAGGTGAACCTTGATTCAAATCTGTATTATCTGCCTTCATCACTCTGACCAGACCTTCAACTACCAGATTTGACTAGTTCTGTCTAGCCCAGAGCAAGAGGCACACATTTAACTCCAGTCAGAGAAGCTTATTTACAGTCAACCAAGAGTCCCAAGAGTCAACCCCTTAAGGACATTTAACTCCACCCCAAAGGCAGAAAAACCTGACTTTAAAAAATATTTTCAAGCCTCCAGGTTCCATCCCCAGTACCGAGAGAAAAAAAAAAAAAAAAAAGGAAAAAAATATTTTCAAGCCGGGCGTGGTGGTACATGCTTATAATGCCAGTATTTGGGAGATTGAGATAGGAGTATCAGCACATTCTCAGCTGATCCAGACTCAGGTACTTGGTGAGGCCCTCAGCAACTTAGTGAGACTGTTTCAAAATAAAGAATAAAAAATAGGGCTGGGGATGTCGCTCAGAGGTAGAATGCCCCTGGGTTCAATCTCCAGTACTGCAAAAAATAAAAATAAAAATAAAATAGGGATGGGGTGGTAGACTAGAGGTAAAATGCCCCTGGGCTCAACTCCCAGCAACACACATACCAAAAAACAAGCAAATATGCTCAAATATTTTAATATGATAGGGAAGAGCCGGGTGTGGTGGCGCACGCTTGTAATCCCAGCATTCAGGAGGCTGAGACCGGAGGACCCGGGTTCGAGGCCAGCCTCAGCTACCTAGTGAGGCACTCCGCAGACCCAGTTTCAAAATAAAGAATAAAAAATAGGACTGGGGGTGTAGCTTGGAGGTAGAATGCCCCTGAGTTCAATCCCCAGTACTGCAAAAAAAAAAAAAAAAAAGATAGGGAAGAAGTCAAGGAATCTAGCATTCACTAAGCACCTACTATGTGCTTGGCACTTGGCCTAGAAAGGGCTAAAAATATACTGAATAAAACATACTGCTCTGGGGCTGAAGGTGTAGCTCAGTGGCAGAACCCATGCCTACCTTGCACAAGGCCCTAGATATTTATTCTTTTTGTGTGTGTGATACTGGGGATTGAATTCAAGGGTGCTCTACCATTAAGCTACACCTCCAGCCCTTTTTACTTTTCATTTTATCATATGGTACTGGAGATTGAACCCAGGGGCATTCTACCTCTGAGCTACACCCTCAGCCCTATTTTTCTTTTATTATTATTTTTGAAAAAGTGTCTCACTAGGTTGATGAGAGTCTCATTACTTCCTCAGCCATGCTTGAACCTTTGAACCTCTTGCCTCAGCTTCCCAAGTACTGGGTTACAAGTGTGTGGCACCACGCCTGACTTACTTTTTATTTTTATTTTAGTTTTTGTGATACTGGGGATTGAACCCAGAGGCAATTCTACCTTTGAGCTATACACCCAGCCTGATTTTATTTCTTATTTGGAAACAGGGTCTTGCTAAATTGATGAGAGTCGCACTACTTACTGAGGCTGTCCTCAAACCTACGATTACAGGTTTTGGGTACTAGGGATTGAATTCAGGGGCATTCTGCCTCCGAGCTACACCCCTGGCCCTCTTTTATTTATTTATTTATTTTTAGTGTGGTACTGGGGATTGAACCCAGGGGCATTCTACCTCCAAGCTATACCCCCAGTCCTATTTTTTATTCTTTCTTTTGAAACAGGGTCTCACTTAGTTGCTGAAGGCCTCACTAAGTAGCTGAGGCTGGCCGTGAACCTGCGATCCTCCTGTCTTAGCCTCCTAAGTACTGGGATCACAAGTGCGCCACAACGCCTGCCTTATTTTTATTTTTGAAACAGGGTCTCACTAGGTTCATGAGAGTCTCATTAAGTTGCGGAGGCTGGCTTCAAACCTGCAGATGCCCCTGTCTCCCAAGTACTGAGATTACAAGTGTAAACCACTATACCCAGCTTCCTTTTTATTTATTTTTTTTCGGCACTGGGGATTGAATTCAGGGGCATTCGACCTCTGAGCTATACCCCTAGCCCTATTTTTTATTCTTTATTTTGAAACTGGGTCTCACTAAGTTGTGGAGTGCCTCACTAGGTAGCTGAGGCTGGCCTTGAACCTGGATCCTCCAGTCTCAGCCTCCCAAATGCTGGGATTACAAGCGTGTGCCACCATGCTCGGCTTCTGATTTCCCCTTTGTGACTGGCAATAAGAACCTCCCTGAAAAGAATCACCTCATTCTTCTTAGTGCATATTAGATAAGCATAAAATGAAGATGTTTTTTAAGGAAATGGAAAATACTGAAGGAGAAACATTTTACTGCTCATCTAAGATTCATAAGCTACTGAGTATGATTTAGTCACAGAATTTTCCTAGTACTTGGGGAAAAGTAGCCTTAGTTAAATATCACTGCCTTAAATTTCCTAGGCAGAAAAACCCAGGACAACAAGACTTCTAAGTGCAAGGATCCTATTTTCAGGATATCAATTAGCAAGACAAAAGGAAACCACTTTTCCCTTGTTGCAGACCTAACACTTTTCTATTTTGTTTATTTAGTTTGAGAGGGGTCTGACTGTGTAGTCTAGGATGATCTGGAACTCCAGGAGCTCAAGCAATCTTCCTGCCTCAGCCTCCTACATAGCTGGGATCACAGGCATACAACACCATGGCAGACACTATACTATTTCTAATGCTTACAAAGTTGAAGGATTTTTTTTTTTTTTTTTTTTTTTTTTTGCGGTACTGGCGACTGGACTCAGGGGCATTCTACCTCCGAGCTATACCCCCAGCCCTATTTTTTATTCTTTATTTTGAAACAGGGTCTCACTAAGTTGGGGGGGTACCTAACTAGGTAGCTGAGGCTGATCCTCCAGTCTCAGCCTCCCAAATGCTGGGATTACAAGCATCTGCCACCATGCCCGGCTAAAGTTCAAGGTTTTTAAAAACATTCTTAAACCAGGCATGGTGGCATGCCTGTGATTTAGGAAGCCGAGACAGAAGATCACAGGTTCTAAGCCAGCCTCAGCAATTTAGCAAGATCTTGTTCCCAAAATTAAAAAAAAAAAAAAAAAAGAGCTAGGATTCCCGGCCAGCCTCAGCTGCTTAGTGAGGTCCTCTGCAACTTAGTGAGATCCTGTTTCAAAATAAAGAATAAAAAAATAGGACTGGAGCCGGGCGTGGTGGCGCACGCTTGTAATCCCAGCATTCGGGAGGCTGAGACCGGAGGATCCGGGTTCGAGACCAGCCTCAGCTACCTAGTGAGGCACTCCGCAACTTAGTGAGACTCGGTTTCAAAATAAAGAATAAAAAATAGGGCTGGGGGAGTAGCTCGGAGGTAGAATGCCCCTGAGTTCAATCCCCAGTACCGCAAAAAAAAAAAAAAAAAAAAAAAAAAAAAATAGGACTGGGGGTGTAGAAAAAAAGGGCTGGGAAGCCTGGCATAGTGGTGCATGACTGTAATCCCAGTACTTGGGAGGCTGAGACAGGAAGATCGCAGGTTCAGGGCCAGCCTCAGCTACTTAGCAAGGCCCTCCGAAACTTAGTAGGACCTTGTTTCAAAATAAAGAATAAAAAATAGGGCTGGGAGCCGGGCATGGTGGCACACGCTTGTAATCCTAGTGTACTTGGGAGGCTGAGACCAGAGGATTTGGGTTCGAGGCCAGCCTCAGCTACTTAGTGAGGCCCTCCGCAAGTTACTGAGACCCTATTTCAAAATAAAGAATATAAACCCGGGCATGGTAGCGCATGCTTGTAATCCCAGCATTTGAGAGCCTGAGATGGGAGGATCCAGGTTCGCAGCCAGCCTCAGTTACCTAGCGAGGCACTCTGCAACTGAGATCCTGTTTCAGAATAAAAAAAAAAATAGGGCTGGGGGTATGGCTCGGAGGTAGAATGCCCCTGGATTCAAGCCCCAATACCAATGGAAAAAAAAAAAAAAGAAAAAGAAATGACCCAAGGTCACGACTTGCAAAACAATGTAACAATTTTTTCCATAAACCCTGACTCACCTACTTTGTGCCAAACACTTAGGTGCTGGGCCTCATAAATGTAAGAAAGAAAGCTGGGTGTGGTGGCACACACCTGTAATCCCAGTACTTGTACCTTGGAGGAAGAACGCCTCTGGGTTCATAATGTAAAATGAATGTAAGAAAATGTTAAGAATGTAAAATGAGAGCCAGGCGTGGTGGCGCACGCTTGTAATCCCAGCATTCGGGAGGCTGAGACCAGAGGATCCGGGTTCTCGGCCTGCCTCAGCTACCTAGTGAGGCACTCTGCAACTTAGTGAGACCCGGTTTCAAAATAAGGAATAAAAATAGGGCTGGGGGTGTAGCTCGGAAGTAGAATGCCCCTGAGTTCAATCCCCAGTACCGCAAAAAAAAAAAAAAAGAAAAGAAAAGAAAAGAAAAAAAGAATGTAAAATGAATGTAAGAAAACGTTAAGAAAGCTGAGTGTGATGGTATATACATGCCCTCAATCCCAGTATTTGTTGTAGCTCAAAGGCAGCAGACCACCCGTGGGTTCAATCCCCAGTACTCCCCACACACACAAAAAAAGAAAGAAAAAAGAAAAGAAAGGACATCATGCATTTGACATTACTGAAATGTTACTGAAAATTGAATTCTGGGGAGTTCTACCCCGGAGCTACACTCCTAGCTGTTTTTATTTTGAAACATATTCTTGCTAAGTTATTGCATGCTGACCTAGAACCTGCAATCTTCTGGTCTCAGCCTTACAAATACTGGGATTACAGTCCTGCAATACCAGCTGCATGTGTGAGTGTTACTGGGGATTGAACCCAGAGGCATCCTACCTCCAAACTATACCCTCAGCCCTATTTTATTTTTATTTTGACACAGGGTCTCACTAGGTTGATGAGAGTCTCACTGGGGCTTGCTGGGGCTGCCCTCAAACTTTCAATCCTCCTGTTTCAGTCTTCCAAGTACTAGGATTACAGGCGTGCACCACCAGACCTGGCTCACCAGCTGCATTTGACAAATATTAATGTACAAACTAATTTTTTTATGACAGAGAAAGACTCCTGCTGGGCGTAGTAGCCCGCATCTGTAAACCTAGTACTTGGGAGACTGAGACAGGAGGATGGCCAATTTGAGAACTGCCTCACAATTTTTTTTTTCAGTACTGGGGATTGAACCCAGGGGCATTCTACCTCTGAGTTACACCTCCAGTCCTATTTTTTTTTTTTGCGGTACTGGGGGTTGAACTCCGGGGCATTCTACCTCCGAGCTATACCCCCAGCCCTATTTTTTATTCCTTATTTTGAAACCGGGTCTCACTAAGTTGCGGAGTGCCTCACTCAGGTAGCTGAGGCTGGCCGCGAACTCGGATCCTCCGGCCTTAGCCTCCCGAATGCTGGGATTACAAGCATGCGCCACCACGCCCGGCCTCCAGTCCTATTTTTTATTCTTTATTTTGAAACAGGGTCTAAGTTTTGGGGGGCCTCACTAAGTAGCTGCAGCTGGCTGTGAACCCAGTTCTTCCTGTCTCAGCCTCCCAAGTACTGGGATTACAAGCCTGACCCACCATGCCCAGCTTACTGCCTCACAAATTTAAGAAGACCCTCAGCAACTTAGCAAGAACTCTATTTCAAAATAAAAAAGGTAAGCCGGGAGTGGTGGCACACGCTTGTAATCCCAGCATTTGGGAGGCTGAGACATGAGGATCTGGGTTCATGGGCAGCCTCAGCTATCTAGTGAGCATTCCACAACTTAGTGAGACCCTGTTTCAAAATAAAAGAATAAAAAATAGGGCTGGGGATGTAGCTCAGAGGTAGAATGCCCCTGAATTCAATCCACAGTACCACAAAATCAATCAATCAATCAATAAAAAAGCCGGGCGTGGTGGCACACGCTTGTAATCCCAGCATTCGGGAGGCTGAGACCAGAGGACCCGGGTTCGAGGCCAGCCTCAGCTACCTAGTGAGGCCCTCCGCAACTTAGTGAGACCCGGTTTCAAAATAAAGAATAAAAAATAGGGCGGGGGGTGTAGCTCGAAGGTAAAATGCCCCTGAATTCAATCCCTAGTACCACAAAAACAAACAAACAAACAAACAAACAAAAACAGGGCTGGGGGTATAGCCTGGAGGTAGAATGCCCCTGAGTTCAATCCCTAGTACCGCAAAAAAAAAAAAAAAAAAAAATTGGGGGTGTAGCTCAGAGGTAGAATGCCCCTGGGTTCCATCTCCAGTACTACAAAACAACAACAAAAAAACCAAAATAGGTCAGAAGTAGAATGCCCTAGGTTCAATGTCCAGTACCAAACAACAAGGAAGAAAAACATGGGAAACTGCTCTCCACCAACAGTTTCTTTTCTATAATATACCATATGCCCTTCTCGCAGGCTTAAAAATAAAAATAAATAATAATAATAATAATAATAATAATAATAATAATAATAATAGTAATACTGAGCCTGGTGTGGTGGCTGCACGCTTGTAATCCCAGTACTTGGGAGGCTGAGACAGGAGGATCGCAGGTTCCTGGCCAGCCTCAGCTGCTTAGTGAGGCCCTCTGCAACTTAGTGAAACCCTGTTCAAAATAAAGAATAAAAAATAGGTCTAGGGGTATAGCTTGGAGGTAGAAAGCCCCTGGGTTCCATCCCAGTAAAAAACACACACATACACACGACTGGGGTTTCTTTTGGGGGGTGGGGGTTGTTTTTGCTGTACTGTGGATCGAATTCAGGGGCGCTTTACCGCTGAGGTACATCTCCACCCCTCCCCCTTTTTTTTGCGGTTTTGGGGATTGAACTCAGGGACATTCTACCTCCGAGCTATACCCCAGCTCTATTTTTTTTTTTTTTTTTTTTTTTTGCAGTACTGGGGATTGAACTCAGGGGCATTCTACCTCTGAGCTATACCCCCAGCCCTATTTTTTATTCTTTATTTTGAAACCGGGTTTCACTAAGTTGCGGAGTTCCTCACTAGGTAGCTGAGGCTGGCCACGAACCCGGATCCTCCAGTCTCAGCCTCCCAAATGCTGGGATTACCAGCGTGCTCCACCACGCCTGGCTTTCCACCCCTTTTTTATTTTGATATGGGGTTTTGCTAAATTCCGGGTGCTGGCCTCGAACTTGCAAAATTCCCTTGCTCCAGCCTCCGGAATCGCTGGAATTATTGGTGTGTGCTGCCGTGTAAGGCTAAAAAGACTATTTTAAATCCTTGCACAGCCGGGCGTGGTGGCGCAGGCATGTAATTCCAGTACTTGGGAGGCTGAGACCGGAGGAGCCCGGTTCGCGACCAGCTTCAGCTACATAGTGAGGCACTCCGCAACTTAGACCCTGTTTCAAAATAAAGACTAAAAGATAGGGCTGGGGATGTATCTCGGAGGTAGGATGCCCCTGGGTTCAATCCCCAGTACCGCAAAAACAAATAAGTATATAAATCCTCGCACAGATTTCTACCTGATTAAGCACACTGAGTACCCCGGGAAAACATGGACTTCCAAGGTGGGAGGCAAAAAGCGAGGGCCTCCAAGAAGGCAGCGCTCAAGCAGGCGGACATCAAGTCCCGCCTGAGCAGAAGTCACGGGGGCGCCCGGGCAAATCTCAGTAGACAAGTCTCCCTTCCAGACAGACCACTAGGACATGGGAATTTTTTTTTTTTTTTTTTTTTTTTTTTTTGCAGTACTGGGGATTGAACTCAGGGGCATTCTACCTCCGAGCTACACCCCCAGCCCTATTTTTTATTCTTTATTTATTTATTTATTTATTTTTTTGCGGTACTGGGGATAGAACTCAGGGGCATTCTACCTCCGAGCTATACCCCCAGCCCTATTTTCTTTTTATTCTTTATTTTGAAACCGAGTCTCACTAAGTTGCGGAGTGCCTCACTAGGTAGCTGAGGCTGGCCTCGAACCCGGATCCTCTGGTCTCAGCCTCCCGAATGCTGGGCGTGCGCCACCACGCCCGGCTTTATTCTTTATTTTTGAAGCCGGGTCTCACTAAGTTGCGGAGTGCCTCACTAGGTAGCTGAGGTTGGCCGCGAACCCGGATCCTCCGGTCTCAGCCTCCCGGTCTCAGCCTCCCGAATGCTGGGATTACAAGCGTGCGCCACCACGCCCGGCTAGGACCTGGGAATTTTTGATCAGAAACCTTCCTGCAGCACTCGGACTGCCCAAGGCCCGTACCCTCCCCGAGCTGGACTGTACCCCACCACCCCCAGGGACGGCGCCGCGACTTCGCCACACCAACCCCAGACCCTCACCTGCTTTTGCACGTCAGCATCGCTGAGGGCCATGGCGAAAAAGATAGCAGGCGGGCTGGCTAGGGGTTCGAGTTTAGTTTGGAAATGGAGTGACGGATAGGTTGAGTGAAGAAAACCCGGCGCAGGTTCCGGTTCCCTACTTTATAACTCCGGCTTCCGGTTCCTGCCAGCTGACCTGCACGGCCCTGCCTATGAGCCTTCTCAGCCAATGGAAAGACACTGGGGCCAGAAAGTTCCGCCCCCGCCCCGCCCTTCCCTGGCAGGGCGCGTGCGCGGCGCCTCCCCCCGCCCCACTGCGTGCTGGTCTATTGCGGCTCGTGACTACCTGTTATGTTTTCTTGAAGCTAGGTAGGTTCAGTAAAGGAAAGGGAAGGTGGGGAGTTCCTGCATTTCTCTAGTCGTACAGCCTTTGCATTTTTTTTTTTTCCCCTGGCACTGGGTATTGAACCCAGGGGCATTCTACTCCCGACTACACTCCCAGCCCTTTTTTTTTTTTTTTTTTTTTGCGGTACTGGCGATGGAACCCAGGGGCTTTCTACCTCCGAGCTACATCTCCAGCCCTAATTTTTACTCTTTTTTCTTTCTTTTGCGGTACTGGGGATTGAACTCAGGGGCATTCTATCTCCGAGCTACACCCCCAGCCCTATTTTTTATTTATTTATTTATTTTTTTTTGCGGTACTGGGGATTGAACTCAGGGGGTTCTACCTCCGAGCTACACCCCCAGCCCTATTTTTTACTCTTTATTTTGAAACCGAGTCTCACTAAGTTGCGGAGTGCCTCACTAGGTAGCTGAGGCTGGCCGCGAACCCGGATCCTCCGGTCTCAGCCTCCCGAATGCTGGGATTACAAGCGTGCGCCACCACTCCCGGCCTTATTTTTTATTCTTTATTTTGAAACAGGGTCTCACTAAGTAGCTGAGGCTGGCTGCGAACCCGGATCCTTCTATCTCAGCCTCCCAAGTTCTGGGACTGATTACAAGCGCGTGCCACCGTTCTCGGCAGATACAATTTTTCTTTTCTTTTCTTTTTTTTCCTTGCGGTACTGGGGATTGAACTCATTCTACCTCCGAGCTACCCCCCCCCCCGACCTATTTTTTATTCTTTATTTTGAAACAGGGTCTCATTAAGTTGTGCAGTGCCTCATTAGGTAGCTGAGGCTGGCCGCGAACCCAGATCCTCCGGTCTCAGCCTCCCAAATGCTGGGATTACAAGCGTGCGCCACCACGCCCGGTTCCTAGCCCTATTTTTTCTTTATTTTGAAATAGTGTTGTATGAAGGAAGGATTTAGCCACAGGACAGTAAAACTAACAACAACAAAAACGTATGCAATTGACCTTAATTTGTTTAGTTTTCTAATAGGGGAGCTAAAACCAAGTGATAGGACTGTCTCATTTTGTTACTTTTTGCAGTAACAGCTTCACTGTTCACTATTCAGAACACAGTTTATAGGATTATGTCTCCTTGTAACATTCCTAGGCCAGGATAAAGTGGCACTGAACTCATTTGGATTACTATCCTCATTATTTCTTTTTACAAATTATGCAAATGATTGGTACTGGGGAGTGGGAGCAGCAATTTCGTGCCACAAGTCAAATTTTTTGTGAAACTAATACCTGAGGATGTAGGCTGGGTGCAGTGGCATGTGCTTGTAATTCCAGTACTTGAGAAGCTAAGACAGGAGGATCGGAAGTTCATGGTCAACCTCAGCAACTTAGGCCATCCGCAATTTAATGAGACTCTGTTTCCAAATTAAAAAAAAAAAAAAAAAAATAGGATTGGGGGTGTAGCTCAGAGGTAGAATGCTTCGGGGTTTAATCCCCAGTGCCAAACACACACACACATACACCACATGAAATAGATACAGCACTGTTCAATACAACTGTACCTTTGTTTTGGAAAACAGCATGATGGTTTATTATTACTTTAAGACATTAGGAAACAAAACATTCAAAGAAATTTTTTTAGCTAGGTGAGGTAATTCAAACCTATAATATCAGCTACTCTGGACACTGAGGCAGGAGAACTAGAAGTTCAAAGCCAAGCTGGGCAGCTTAGTGAGACCCTGTCCCCCCTCCAAAAAGGGAAAGGGATCAGAATGTAGCTCAGGCAAGTACAGTGGTGCACATCTATAATCCCAGTACTTAGGAAATTGAGACAAGAGGATCACAGGTTCAAAGTCGGCCTCAGCAACTTAGTGAGATCTTGTTTCAAAATAAAAAATAAGCCAGGTGTGGTGGCACATGCTTGTAATCCCAGCATTTGGGGGCTGAGACTGGAGGATCCGGGTTTGAGGCCAGCCTCAGCTACCTAGTGAGGCACTCCGCAACTTAGACCCTGTTTTCAAATAAAGAATAAAAAATTAGGGCTGGGGATATAGCTCAGAGGTAGAATGCCCCTGGGTTCAATCCCCAGTACCACAAAATAAATAAGTAAATAAATAAATAAATAAATAAATAAATAAATAAATAAAAAGGCTAAAGCCGGGCGTGGTGGCTCACGCTTGTAATCCCAGTATTTGGGAGGCTGAGACCAGAGGATCTGGGTTCTCGGCCAGCCTCAGCTACCTAGTGAGGCACTCTGCAACTTAGTGAGACCCTGTTTCAAAATAAAGAATAAAAAATAGGGCTGGGGGTATAGCTTGGAGATAGAACCTCTGAGTTCAATCTCCAGTACCGAAAAAATAAATAAATAAATAAATAAAAATAAAAAGGCTAGCAGTGTAGCCGGGCGTGGTGGCGCACGCTTGTATCCCAGCATTCGAGAGGCTGAGACCGGAGGATCCGGGTTCGCGGCCAGCCTCAGCTACCTAGTGAGGCACTCCACAACTTAGTGAGACCCGGTTTCGAAATAAAGAGTAAAAAATAGGGCTGGGGGTGTAGCTCGAAGGTAGAACACCTCTGAGTTCAATCCCCAGTACCGCAAAAAAAAAAAAAAAAAAAAGGCTAGCAGTGTAGTTTGGAGGTGGAATGCCTTTGGGCTCAATCTCCAGTACACCCCCCCCCACACACACACATACACATATGTAGCTCAGTGTTAGAGCAATCCTGGGTTTAATCCCCAGTACTGTAGGGGGCAGAGAAGAAAGAAAAAGAAAAGCTACATGCAGTGGTACACACCATTAATCCCAGTACTTGGGAGACTGAGGATGATAGTACATTTTTTTTTTGGATGATAGTAAATTTGAGGCCAGCGCACAGTAATTAGCAAGACCTTTTTCAAAATAAAATAGGGCTGGATGGAGTGAGGTAGAATGCCCCTGGGTTCAATCACCAGTACCACAATCAATCAGTCCATAAAATATATTGTGAGCTGGGTGCAGTGGCGCACACTTGTAATCCCAGTACTTGGGGAGGCTGAGACAGGAGAATTGTACATTTGTGGCCAGCCTCAGAAACTTAGTGAGGCTCTCAGCAAACTTAGTGAGACACTGCTTCCAAATAAAAAATAAAGTAGATCTGGGGGTGTAGCTCAGAGGTAGAAGGCCCCTGGTTCAACCACTAGTACCACACATACACATAAAATTACACACACACACACACACACACACACACACATATATTTGTGTACCATATACTGCTGCTCAAATTCAATAGCTAACATTTGTCCATTCACTTTAAGACATTCAGTCAAGCTGGGCATAGTGGTGCAAGCCTGTTATTCCAGTACTTGGAGGCTGAGACAGGAGGATCACAGGTTTGAGGACAGTATCAGCAAGTAGTGAGAGTCTCATCAACCAAGTGAGACCTTGTTTCCAAATAAGAAATAAGATCGATCACGATGGGGGTGTAGCTTGAAGGTAGAATGCCTCTGGGTTCAATCCCCAGTAGCAAAAAAAAAAAAAAAAAACAAACAAAAAAAGACATTCATTCACTGACAGGGTCTTGCTATATTTATTGTCCAGCCTGGCCCCAAATTCCTGGGCTCAGTCGATCCTCCTGATTCAGCAAGCCACTGCACCTGGCAAGATTTCATTTTATTTTATTTTCATTTTCATTTTTGCGGTACTGGGGATTGAACCCAAGGGCATTCTATCTCCAAGCTACACCCCTAGCCCTATTTTTTCTTTTATTTTGAAATAGGGTCTCACTAAGTTGCAGAGGGCCTCACTAAGTAGCTAAGACTGGCTGTGAACCCAGATCCTCCGGTCTCAGCCTCCCTAGTATAGGGATTACAAGAGTGCACTACCATGCCTGGCTGAGACTTCATTTTAAAAATAAATCATATTACAGATATAATTTAAATCCCCAGCATGGTGTGGTGGTGCATGCTTATAATCCCAATACTCTACTCGGGAGGCTGAGACAGGAGGATCACAGGTTTGAAGCTGATTTGAGCAACTTAGTGAGACCTTGTTTCTAAATAAATAAAATAGGAGCCAGGTGTGGTGGTGCAGGCTTGTAATCCTAGTACTTGGGAGGCTGAGACTGGAGGATCTGGGTTCCTGGCCAGCCTCAGCTACTTTTTTTTTTTTTTTTTTTGCAGTACTGGGGATTAAACCCAGGGTCATTTTACCTCCGAGCTAAATCTCCAGCCCTAATTTTTATTCTTTATTTTGAAACAGGGTCTCACTAAGTTGTGGAGGGCCTCACTAAGTAGCTGAGGCTGGCCTTGAAACCGGATCCTCCTGTCTCAGCCTCCCAAATGCTGGGATTCCAAGCATGTGCCACCATGCCCGGCTGCTATTTTTTATTCTTTGTGTGTGTGTGTGTGTGTGTGTGTGTGTGTGTATGTGTGTG
>PVLC010036753.1:0-15756 GCA_004027655.1 Graphiurus murinus | reverse complement strand
AGATCACTACAGGGGATTGCATTAAACTGAAGAGCTTCTGCACAGCAAAGGAAACTATCAAGAACCTCGACTGAGAACCTACAGAGTGGGAGAAATTTTTTGCCAGTTACACTTCAGATAGAGGTCTAATATCTAGGATATACAAAGAACTCAAGAAAATCGCAACTAAGAAAGCAAATAACTCAATCAAAAAATGGGCAAAGGACCTAAATATACACTTCACAAAAGAAGAAATACAAATGGCCAATAAATGTATGAGGAAATGTTCCACATCATTGGCAATCAGGGAGATGCAAATCAAAACTACCCTGAGATTTCACCTAACTCCAGTCAGAATGGCAATCATAAAAAACACGAACAACAACACCTGCTGGGGAGGATGTGGAGAAGTGGGAACCCTAATACATTGTTGGTGGGAGTGCAAACTTGTGCAACCACTGTGGAAAACAGTATGGAGGATCCTCAGACGAATGGGAATGAACCTACCATATGACCCAGCAATTCCACTACTGGGTATATACCCAAAAGAATGGAAACCAAACTATCAGACTGATGCATGTGTATCTATGTTTATAGCGGCTCAATTCACAATACCCAAACTATGGAAGCAGCCAAGATGTCCATCCACAGATGAATGGATTACAAAACTATGGGATATATATACACAATGGAATTTTACTCAGCCTTAAAGAAGAACAAAATCATGTTCTGTGCAGGGAAATGGATGCAACTGGAAAACATTATGTTAAGTGAGATTAGCCAGTCACAAAGAGGAAAGAAACATATGTTTTCCCTAATATGCAGATGTTAGGGAGTAGATGGGACATAAGAGGGTCCCCAGATGAAAAGGTAGAGACCCTCGATAAACAAAGAAGTAGACTTAACCGAAGGGAATGGACGGGTGGGGGGGGAGAGCATCCTAAGGCACATGATGTACTTACACAATTATATCAAGATCACTCACTGAACTGAACTTGAGAGGGAGGGAGGGCGAGGGAGCAGGGTGGGAATTGGGGGATAGGGTCAGATGAGAAATGTGTGCATATTTGTCTTTATCAATTTGTACCTAACAAAAAATGCATAAATACAAAGCACAAATTATTACAATAAAAAAGAAATTAAAAACTGATAATAAAAAAAATCTTATGGCAATGCCAGCGACCTGTAGTAGCCTAAACGACTTTTAAAAATAAGTGTGAGTTTAGAAGTAGCCTAAAAGCACATGGTGAAGAATTACTAGAAAGATACAATGATCAATTCAGTGTAATATTGGTACAAAAATAGACAAACATATCAATGGAATATTGTAATATAGAAGTCAACCCACACAAATATAGTCAATTAATTTTTGGCAATACAAATACAATATTTGGTGAAATTTTTCCTTTTAGAAATCTATATACTAAAAATAAAAAATAAGAACTTCAAAAAATCATACTTCTAATTACATACTAAAATTTAGTCAAAATAGATTATAATCCTACACATAAAGCTGGAAAATATGTAGTTTCCAAAAGAAAACATTTGTGATCCATGGTTGAGTAAAGATTTCTTAGGAAGGACACTAAAAACATAATCCATAAAAGTACACGTAGTATATATTCTTCATCAAAAGTTAAATGTTCCTTGAAAGACACTGATAAGTAATGAATATACAAACTAAATCCTCATAGAAAATGTTTGCAAATTCTATCTTATAAAGGAATTATTTTCAGAATAAACAATTATAAAACCACACTACAAAAGCAAAGCAAAATAAAGATAAGCAAAGGAAGTGAAAATACCTGAATAACTCCATTACTAACTATGAAATAGTTGAAAGCAAATAAAAAGAGGCTCAAAATCACTTGTTTTTAGTGAAACACTATTTTAAACCACAAGAGTCCTCGATACATCTTTACATATCTATTATACATTATTTTAGAATGGCTAAAATTTTTAAAACAGACAAAAGCAACTTATGGTGAAAATATAGAAAAACTGGATCAAGGTGTGGTGACACACACTTGTAATCTCAGCAGTTGGGTTGCTGTGGCAGGACGATTAAAGGTTCAAGTACAACCTCAGCAATGTTGTAGACTCTCAGAAACTTACCAAGACCCTGTTTCAAAACAAAAAATTAATAGGTCTGGGAGTGTAGCTCAGAAGTATAATTCCCCTAGGCTTAGGCTTAGTCCCTTGTACACACTGAAAAAAAAAAAAAGCACACGTGTTGTATTGTTGAGAACCTAAAATTGCACAACTTTGGAAAACAGTTTGGAAGTTTCTTGAAAACTTACACCTACATATGATCAAGTTATTCCTCTTTTAGGAATCTAACCAAGAAAAATGAAAACACATATTCATACAAAGATGTGTAGAAGAAACACTTATAATAGCTTTATTTGTAACAACCCAAAGATACAAACAACACAAGTATCAACCACTGAGTAAAGGAACAAACAACTTACAGTTCCTCCATGTGATGGAATACCACTCAACAAGAAAAAGGAATGGAATATTGATGTGCACAACATGGATGAATCTCGAGATCAGTGGGGTTGATTGAAATAACCCAGACACAAAAGGTATGCATATAGTATAATGACACATACATAATTTTTTAGAAAATATAAATTTACCTTAGTGATAGCAGCTAATCAGAGATTGCCTGGGGATAGATGCAAAGGGTGGGGAGGAACAAGAAGAAAGAATTTTTTTTTTTTTTGCGGTACTGGGGATTGAACTCAGGGGCATTCTACCTCCGAGCTATACCCCCAGCCCTATTTTTTATTCTTTAATTTGAAGCCGAGTCTCACTAAGTTGCAGAGTGCCTCACTAGGTAGCTGAGGCTGGCCGCGAACCCGGATCCTCCGGTCTCAGCCTCCCAAATGCTGGGATTACAAGCGTGCGCCACCACGCCCGGCTAAGAAGAAAGAATTTAAAAGAGGAACAAGTAAGCTTTTGGAATTAAAGAATATATATATATATATATATATATATATATATATATATATTTAACATGTCAAATATTATCAAATTGCACATTACACATATATGCAGTTTATTGCACATCAGTTGCACCTCATAAGTATGTGAAAAACTACTGGGTGACATAAAATTATCATGAAAAGCAATTTGTATATATTGTTATAATAAAGTGAATAGCTCTTTGGGGGTACTGAAGTATGTTCTATATTGATCTGTTAATCATATTTGAGGGGTAATAGTCTTGTACAATTTTGGAAGGAGTTCATTTTTTAAAGAAAATATTGGCATCTTTTGAAAGTTTAAAAACAGATTTGATGATAGAAAGATGAATATTATTGAAAATGGTTTATTATATATTAAATATTCTAATATTCTTAGAAAGACTATATTATCCATGTATCAAATTTCATTCTTCTGTCTGAAATTCACCAAAGTATAATCGATGTTACTTAAATTCTTCTATCTTTTTAAATCATTTTTACACTTAAAGTGGTGAAGTTATATATTTATGATTTATTCTGGCATATTTATTGATCATTTTTAATATGATTCTTACATTTCACTTACTCAGTTTTCAGCTTTGCAATCCTCAGCTCCAATCCCAAGGCAGAATATTTTTCTTATTTTCTGTAATTTCTTATACTTTTTTTAAACTTGTTTCAATTTCATTCATATTTATTATGATAAAATTATATTCATAAAATAATAAAATTTTAAAATTATTCTATAATTTAATATTATTAAGATATCAACCTGATTATCAAATACTATTTTATTCAATTTAAAATTTTTACCCTTTAAAATTTGGAGCTGGGCTTTTAATGTTGCTTTTCAAAGTGTTCTTTAGTCTCATAATTTAGAACAACTCTGGATTTTTCTTTATGCCAACAAATATTAGGCAGCAATATTCTTCCACTTCTTCCTTTTAGAATTGACTGAATTCAGTCATGCTTATTCAGTGAACATCTCCGTAGAGAACAAAAACAAGATATCAGAATATTTCTCATTTTTCTAATATTCTCATTTGTTAAATGATAAATGAGACTGTGTGTGTGTATGTGTGTGTGTGTGTGTGTGTGTGTGTGTGTGTGTGAGGGAGGGAGGGAGGGAGAGAGAGAGAGAGAGAGAGAGAGAGAGAGAGAGAGAGAGATGCTGATGTCTTAAAATATTCCCAACCTAAATAATCTTTTCCTAATTAAATGAAAGAAACAACTCTGCTGTGAATACCACATGCAATACTGTTATAATAAATGTGTTATCAATTTTCAACATCCTATAGTTTCTCATTCAGGAAACAAACTGGTATCCTTTTAAGTAGATAAGAAAAAAAAAAAGCCTCTGGACCCAAAAGTACTATTTTCCAACTAAATTTGATATGCCTTTTTTTTGTGTGTGTTACTTTAAGTGTGAGTTTACTCCTTAGAATTAATAAAGGCTTACTTCATTTGCAAGTGTAATGCATTGTTATGGGTATTTTATCTAATTCCAAGGTCAGATGGTCAGAGACTTGAGGCAGCTGGGAGAACTTTGAGAGGAATAGTGGGGAATTTAAATTTTGGACACAGTGAAGGTAATCACTCATGGTCCTGGGCTGGTCAGCTACTAGACATCTTAAAGGAAAGGGTAACCAGAGAACGGGATAACATATGGGGCATTATGGTGGATATCAGGCAGCAGAAAATAAGGAAGGGGAATGAATGAACCATGGGAAGTCCAAGACTAATTTTGGAAATAAAATTTGTGTTCTTTTGTCCTGGATCACTCTAACAAGAAGTAGTAATATACTTTACACTTTCTGAAATGGCTTCTGGATGTCAGGTATATAAACATAGAAAATATTTTTGAGTGAAAAACTGGAGAAATTGCATTCTGTAAATGTCATAGTCTATTTTTGTCACCAGGCTATAGCCCCGTGCTTTGATTTATGGCATTATATCTATCATAATATCTTGTAAATGCATTGACTCCTAACAAAAAGAAGAGACTGTAATATGATAAAGTTTAAACCTCATCTAGGAATGCTCATGTTGTTCATTTTATTTAGCTCACTAGTGTCAAGTTATGGCCTTTAACTAGAATAAGCCTGCCTTAAGTTTAGGCTTTAGTAAAATTTACTATTGGTCATTTCTTAAACTGCAGTAGATGCCCGGTAGTATAAATGTTGAAATGGTCAGGAAATTGAAGTTCTATTTAAATAGGGAATGGGAATCCATATCAAATGAAAAATTTTATAATGCATTTGTAATATAATTATAGATGCATTCTTTATGGTAGACGTCCATCAAAGTCCTGTGGGTTTTGTTCTATGAATTGTACTTTTACTGACCACTTCCAATCTTATTCACTTCCTGTTCGCAGCAGTTCTTCTGTAGTCTCCCATCATAAGAGACTCCTTACCCTAAAAACATTATTCTTTTGAATGCAGTAACTTTAAGATGACTCAGGCCTTACTTCCTTCCAAAATGTCCACCTAGCCCAATGGAAAATTATATAGTAGAAGTGCTTAGCATACAGTTTTAAGCCTAAAATATATGCAACAGAACTTATTAAATAAAATAATCAATTGCTTAAGAGAATATGGTGGCTTAGGATAGGATAAACAACATTTTGAAGTTTCAGAAAAAGCATTTAATCTATAATTCACTGACCCAAGTTCTGTAACAAGGTTAGAAACCCCTTACTGTGACTCATGGCCCTACGGAGGCCACTCCTAGATGGACAGAATGAGTGTTTCACGTAACATCTGTTGGTGGTCTGTAACTTTATTTGATCATTCATTCATATGTTGGCCAATCTGAGTATTTACCAATACCAGATAGTCTTCACATCTGTGGAGTTCACTCTCTACAGAGGAGGCAGATTCTTAAATAAAATAAATCAAATACTATGCTGGATGTAGACAGAGTGCTATGTGTAATAGAGTAAGAATCTATAAATTATGACACATTAAAGTAAAACTTACAGGAAATGTGATGTTTAAGATTATTCTTAAAGGATGATTTTGACCTTCATAAGTAGAGAAAAGGAAAAGATAGCTTCCAGCCTATCAGCCCATGTTTGCGGGGGAGATTAATCAGGTTAAGTGTGTTTGACATGAAATAAAACCAGATGTGTGAATTCCTTTCATGCTTTCCACTGTCAAACTAAATATATATTCAAATAGGATGATTCCAATCCTCCAATTCTATTAAATGTCTTTGCTTAAGACTCAGAGTAAATCCTGTAGATTGTAGATAGGATCAAAACCTATTAAAATTCTAAATCTGAACATTTAGTGTATAATCCAGCATTTAATGTACTTTTATGCATTCCATTTAAGGTTATCAGGTATCTATATTTTTGTATCATGAAGGATGCTTCCCTATAGCTATGGAATTATTATGCAGCTGTAAACTGTACAAACAGATCCTTAAATGATACATTTTTTTAATATTCACATTAAAATCACTAAATCAATTTAATTTGCTAATTGCCCTAACATTACATCTTTTTTACATGTTTTAACCTAGGTAGAAGTGATAAAAAAAACTAATGATTTAAACTTATATCCACAGAAATAATTTTTATATGAATTCATGCAGTGTTTATAAAGTACTTTTGGAAATATATTCATTTATACTTTAAATGTACTCAACATCATCAAAAGAGATTTATGTAAGTTTTTAATTAAAATTTCCCATCATTGAATACGAAAAATTCTTAAACTTTTTTCTCTTCACTAAGAATCATTGAGTTGGAAATTGCATGAGCAAGACTGGTTCATGTACTCAGATTCTCAAACTTGTATTGTCATGCCCCATTAACAACTTCAGAGAGCTTATTGAATTTTTTAAAATTACGTTTCCAGAACACTTTTTTATACTAGCCAACCTGTCCCTCAAGCAGATCATTCAAATTATTTCATGCAAGTCAAAAATCAATCTTCTATGTTAGAGGTAGTAAGTATATAAGAAACTTTGGCTATACTTTGAGTTGGAACTATATTTAAAAAAAGACTTGTTTCAATTATAGGTCTTTAATGCGAGATTCTGGCTACCTCTTCACCCTTCTAGTTTCCTTTTCTATATCCCATCCTTCTCTCTCTTAATGCACACACACACACACACACACACACACACACACACACACACACATATACACATATACACATATTAGGGAAAGATTTTTAAATATGTTTTTGCCTTCTTTTATCTACTAAAATATATTTAATGCCTTATTTCATGAAATGTATATATGCTTACAGAATCACGGGGTAAGGCACGTATTTAAGTTGGACTCCAGTCTCTTAACAAATTTTCATATTGGAAAATGTCACTGGTACTGACTCATTTATACAGAAGTTTAACAAGTTAACCTTGAAAATATTCTAAAAAAATAAAAGAAGCTGAAGCAGTCTCTATGTAAGGAGCTGAGAATTTGAGACTATATTGATTCTAAAATGTACAGTGCACATATACATGTAAGTAATATATATATTATATATGTGACTGTATATAACTGCCTATAATTATATACATATGCTCTCATAGGCAAAAATGAGATATGTATAAAATTCAGAAAATGCTAAGTTATTAACAATGTATAGCTGATTGGGCTAGCTGAATTTCAAAGCTATGCTAGATAAGTTTCAAATTGAGTAACTGTAGTGTTGTCTCTCCATATTTGTCTTTAAAAAGACAACGTCTGATTTTACATTTACAGAGTGAAACAAACTAAAAAAAATTTAGAAAATTATGCTACATCCTGACATTAATATGTAAAGTGAGATGTTATAGCCTATTTAGAATGCTTTAAAAACATTAGAAATCTTCAAAGATCTCTCTTTGATATTCTATCTTTCAACCTTAATACTTTTGGTCAAACTAGGCCTCTCATTTTCTTTTATCTCTGACATCTCCTTTTTGAGAAATAGTCTTTCTTCTTTCAGTTACAGGCCAAAGTCCAATTTTACTGACTTTAAACAGTGAACATTCACTTTCTAAGGACTCTAAATCATGATTCACATATTTCCAAGTTAACTTACACAGCTCTTTCACCAGTGACCAAATGGTATAGTCAATAGAAGAAGTAAAAAAGTTAAAATAAGGAAAAATATGGTTTTGTTTAAATGGAAATTTTTAAAAATATTTTCTATTATCTAAGTTCTCTCTTTTGTGTGTTTTGGAAATTGAACCTAGGGTCATTCTACCACTGAGCTATACCCACAACACTTTCTATTCTTCATTTCTGAAACAGGGTTTCCCTCAGTTGCCCAGGTTGGCCTCAAACTTGCATTCCTCCTATCTTGGCCTCCCAAGTACTGAGTTTGCACGCATGTGCCACTACATTTGGCTTACTTAAATTCTTTTTTAACTCATTTATTTCAAGGTCTTATTTAATTCGTACATTTATTTGGTATCTCTTCTATTCTAGCAGCACAATTTTGTTTTAGCAGTCAAAAAATACTGATACCAGATATTTCCTAGTTCATTTTGATTAAATGAGACTAAAAGAAAGAAACAACTTCATCTCAAGCACATTTTACTTATTCTTTGATAGTGACTATGAGTTCCCTAAATTTTAAACAAAAACAAAAAATCTGTCCCAAGGTCCACTGTTGGTAGTTTCTTTTAGAAAGAAAAAAAAAGAAAGAAAAACTTTTTTTAGAGACATAAATATTTGAGACAGTTCAAGTATTCTGTTATTTATGGACATGAAAGCAGGAATCTCTGAGTGGAGAAATTAAGATGAAAAGGTAAAATTTGCTACTTTCTGCTCTAAATTGTAAAAATAAACTTACTCTGTAACTAGTAAACATCATATTATTTCTCTATTCTAAACACAGGCTATGTTGTAAAATGCATATGAAAGAGAAAACTAGAGAGATATACCCTTAACTATATGGACCTGGAAATTCTAATGCCAACTTTAACTGAGAGTAATAAAATTATAGTCACTTATAGTGTAATGACAATACCTATTATTATTTCAACACCATAAATTCAATATGCTCCAGAATCTAAAGTATTTTAATGGTCAGAACTCTAGTGCCTCAAACAAAAAGCACTTAGCAGAATATCACTGACTGAACAGATACTCTCACAACAAGTCTGTGAATCATCAAAAATGATAGCATCTGATTTCTAATTGTTGTGCTAAGAAATCTAGCTCTCTCACATTGCATTCATTATAGGTACATGTTGTAGCTTAAATAATAGTTAAGGAACATAGCAAGGGATGTACGTCTCACAAATCATAATAATTACACACTTCTTGTTGATACCCAGTCGACTAATTAACTGTCTGAATTGCAGATCGATGTCAATTTGTTGACATATGTTGATACCTGCTTAGTTTTCTGTCAGGAAGAAAACAGAAAACATCAACAAACTTCAAAGAAAACAACTTTTCAGGTGTTCTGAGGTGTTATTCAATTCTTCCCTATAACTTGAGAGAAATAAAATTTGGTAGAACATGGAAATATTTTTTGATGAAAACGAAAGAAAGGAGAAAGGAAGGTAAGGAGGTAGGGAGGAAGAAGGGAAGGAAGGAAGGAAGGAAGGAAGGGAGGGAGGGAGGGAGGAAGAGGGGAGGGAGGGAGGGAGGAAGAGAGGAAGGAAGGAAGGAAGGAGGGAAGGAAGGAAGGAAATGTTATAAATTATAATATGATATGTCATAATTATTTGCAACTATTTTAAAAATGTTCTTTAATCATTTAAAGGCTGTTAGTTTATTTTTCTTCTTTGATCAAACTTGTCTATCAGGGCAAGGTCTAATTTTAATAGTTTTCAATCTATGCATTTATACACATCAGTGCAGTAACTGGTTTGCTTTCTAAAGATGAGAACAATTTCAGAACAGTGTTTTCAACTGGGTGTTCTGCCCCATTGAAGGTCAGACCAAAAGGAAGGAATCCTAGGGGGATATTTATCATTAAATACTGCAGAAAATCAATAATTTTCCCCAAATTTATTAAAAAACACAATGAAAGAAAAAGAAATACCCGATCTGTCAAGTCTATGTATTCTTGATACATTTTTAAAAATTTTGTAGAGATTTATGGACTTTAACCTCTCTTTTTATCCCTTGTTTACCTGCTTTTTGTTATATTATTGATATTAATATACTTTGCTTATCCATGCCCTCCTTCCTATGATTTTATGTATTTACATCCTAGTATGAGTTGAGGAATAATGTATTGTTAGAGACATTTCCACTTTAAAAGATTTTTATATTTCATGACTAAAGGGGGTTGTCTGGTTCAAGGATTTCAAAATTAAGGAGGAAAAACTGATACATTTTAGGCCATCATTTGTCTTTTTCTGTGATCCTTGAATTCCAGCCATAAAGGCAATCACTTTCCAATGGAGGTTCCTCATTTGTCAGCTATAAATGTGGGATTATCCTCCATATAGTCTTCAAAGCAGCAGGAAAATATTTACTGAGCCTATATTAAGAAGGGTAGAAAGTGAAGGTCTCTAATATTGCATGGAAATAGAAAGATGAACCCCCAATCTATGAAGAGGAATGTTTATTAGAAAAGAGCTTTCCTATAATAAAAAATGAGAAAGAGTCATTCTTTAACTTTAAGTTGAAGGCCAACAATAAGGAAACTCTTTGCAGATAACATCAAGAATTTACCTCTCCAGGTTATTTTATGCACTTTTCCTTTACCTGTGCTCAAAACAGCAGAAACAATATCCACATTGTTAAAATAAATGACAACTCTATCATACGAAAAAGAAAAATTGATAAGGAAATACTACTTCACTCCTCTAACTCAGGCATATCCATATAAGAAATTCAGAAATCAACATAATTTGTACATTGTTATATCTTTATTAGTAAATTCATGAAATATTATTAAATTTTCTCATTATTGATAAAACCTGATTATAAAAGAGCTACAAAGACTGGAATGCTTTTAGGTATTCATCAATTATAAAGATATATATAATATATATTATATTCAGGTTATATATAATACGTATTATATATTCAGTATATATATATATATATATACATATGACCATATATCAGATTATACATATATATGCATATAACCATATAATATATCAGATTATCATAAAAGTATATATAAGTGTGTGTGTGTGTGTGTGTGTGTGTGTGTGTGTGTAAAAATATATACATACTTTGACTGGTGCATTGTAGTCTCATATCACAATGTAGTTCAGAGTGATAATGACGTACATGGACACAGCACTTGGTAAGCATAATATATCCTAATTTCTTCTCATTTAAAAACTACAAAAAGTCGGGCGTGGTGGCACATGCTTGTAGTCCCAGAATTTGGGAGGCTGAGACCGGAGGATCTGGGTTCGCGGCCAGCCTCAACTGCTTAGTGAGGCCCTCCCCAACTTAGTGAGACCCTGTTTCAAAATAAAGAATAAAAAAAATAGGACTGGGGATGTAGCCTGGAGGTAGAATGTCCCTGAGTTCAATCCCCAGTACCACAAAAAAACAAAACAAAACAAACAAACAAAAAAACCTACAAAAATCAGTTCTACATGATTTGGAAATGATAAAGTACTCAGTGATAAAATGTCTATAGAATATCACAGATCATGCCCATCAGTATCCAAATATTTCTGTTCTCACAACACATTGTGAAAACATTTGAGAATATTAGAGAACACAAAATTTTTTTTTCCTTTTACTGCAACTATAAATATTTTATTTATTGTTATTTTATAACAATAAAATATATTTTATTTATTATTTAAATATTATATAAAATATAAATATTTTAAGCTTTCTAAATAAAAGAAATCTGGAAGCCAGGCGAGGTGGCGCACGCTTGTAATCCTAGCATTCGGGAGGCTGAGACCGGAGGATCTGGGTTCGAGGCCAGCCTCAGCTACCTGGTGAGACATTCCGTAACTTAGTGAGACTCGGTTTCAAAATAAAGAATAAAAAATAGGGCTGGGGGTATAGCTCGGAAGTAGAATGCCCCTGAGTTCAATCCCCAGTACCGCAAAAAAAAAAAAAAAAATCTGACAATTTAAGAAATAGCATAATCTCAATAAACAAGCTCAAAATAAGCAAACATTGTATAAGGCTCCTCAGGTTTCAGGATAAGTAAATAGATAGTAAACCTTCAATTTCCTTTTATAAAGAAAATTTATAACAATTAAATGGATACATTTATACTGTTGCTTAAGATCATTTTCTTTTAGAACTTAGGCTATTTTCCAAGCCACAGAAAATAATATTTTCTTGAAATTTTAAATTATTTACCTATTTCTGACATTAGAAAAAGT
The DNA here is from genome assembly GCA_004027655.1 of Graphiurus murinus. Classification (NCBI taxonomy): domain Eukaryota; kingdom Metazoa; phylum Chordata; class Mammalia; order Rodentia; family Gliridae; genus Graphiurus; species Graphiurus murinus. The sequence goes on along the minus strand of PVLC010036753.1, from coordinate 3,526 downwards.
GCTCAATACGGAAATAATGTGAGAAGATATCACTTTAGAATTGTTCCTCAGGAAAAAGAAAATTTCTACAAGTATTAAAGTCTGATTCAATTATAAATTAATGAAACTGAATTACCAAAGACAATTAAATTTAACATGCATTTGATTCTATTACAGTCAGTTGCCAGTTTTCATTATATTTGAATGCAGCTAATATAGAAATTTTATTAAAATTAAACTTTAAGGAAAATATGTATTCTGTACCTCTAAGTTTTATTATTCACTCCTTTAGGGAACTTTCTTTCATGTGCATTCATTCCAAAACTTTGTTAAAATGTATTGTTTTAATTAACATATATTTAAATAAATAATTCATTAAACAGTTTAAAGACAAATCTCATTAGACTTTAAAGCTAGTCACTATGACTCTTTCTTGTCATAACTTTTTATTTTTGTGTTTCTTGATTGTTTAAACACAGAATCCCTGTTGCACTTCTAAAACAGTGCCACTAGGGTTGTAAATAATGGTCCAAGGCAAAATGTACTATTTTAAGAGAATACAATTTCATATTTTTGTCCCAGACAGTTGTAGCAAGACCATATTTAGATTAAGGCAATTTCTTTTTCTACTCTGATGCACACAACCTTTTGAAATGCCTGCAACAGAGATATAGCCTTCAATATGAATTGCAAATGACCTTATAATGCTTTAAACTATTGCTTATACGTCTTAAGCCATTGCAAAGTTTTACAGAAAGGAATTTTTTTGCTTCCCAGTGTTCTTCAAATTTACATTCATGTTTCACTTTGCATATCTAATATTCTCAAAGGCACATGTGCATATGCGCGTTACCTTTTAAGAATGTAAACATCATGTTGCTGAAAACGAACAACAAAGTGTTCTATAGAGTGACTTGCATGCCCAATAAAATTCGCTAAATCTCATATCACCCCTTTAAGGATTTTTCATAATATCATGGCCACATACCAATAACAACTGAGACAAAGAGCACAGTTAACATCTGCTGAGTTGGAAATGAAAGGAAAGCTCATATGCTTCAATTAGAATTCAAAAAAGAATGTATTTTATCCTGGACAGAACAAGCAAATACACAATTTTAACTTCTCAAAGAAAGACTTTTCTCTCCCTTGCAAGAACAAAAACTGTAAAAGATTTTTAAATGTTACATAGAAATATTTATAGATATATTAAGTGGTCATAATATCAAATAATCTCTTAACATCAAAATATTGAGAGGAGGACTTTACACCATATTTCTACCCATTATAAATATTAATATTTAGGTTAAATAAGCCAATCATTCATTTTATTAAAATATGTATATTAACATTTTGAAACCTTTTGATATGGAGCATTTTGAAATTTGCTGGTCTCGAACCCGGATCCTCCGGTCTCAGCCTCCCAAATGCTGGGATTACAAGTGTGTGCCATCACGCCGGCCTGAAATTTGCAAAAATAGAGTATTATAATAAACACTCATGTATCAATTGCACATCATTTTCCCATGGTCCGCTGTAGCCAGATTATAGTGAATGTTCTTATCAGTGCATATTAAAAAAAAAAACTGAAAGCAGAATATTGAAAGTTTTTACCACAAAGAAATGATAAATGTTTGAACAGATTGATATACTTACTCTGATCTAAAAATTGCATGATATTGAGATACATTGATGCATCACATGACACTTCTTAAATATGTACTATCATGACAATTAAAAAAAGAAATGAAATATATACATATTAATATCATAATTTTAGTATATAATTGTCAACATTCTACATATGTGACTGTAATTCAAAAAATGGAAATGCACAAATCTTATTAAATCAGATACTTTATGACAGGTCATTTCATTTCAGTTATATTTGCCAGCTATATAGAACATTTTATTTTAAAATATGAAGCATATGATAATTTTAATAGGCTTTGTAAAGGAACTAGCAAAATGCAAAAATGGAAGGTACAGGAAATAGGAAAACTTTTTTTTTTTTTTTGCAGTACTGGGGATTGAACTCAGGGACATTCTACCTCCGAGTTATACCCTCAGCCTTATTTTTATTCTTTATTTTGAAACAGGGTCTCACTAAGTTGCAAAGTGCCTCACTATGTAACTGAAGCTGTGAGGCTGACTGCGAACCTGGATCCTCAGGTCTCAGCCTCCCAAATGCTGGGATTACAAGTGTGCGCCACCACGCCCAGCTCAGAAATATATATATATATATATATAATGACAATGCTATATTTTGGGTTTAAAATGACCTTCCAAAGCTCTGGTCTTGAAAATATGTGTCCAGTGCAGCAAAGCTCAGAGGTAGGACATGGCTGGAATAGGCAGTTCATTGGAGACGTGGCTTTGGGGACTGCATATGTCTACAGGCCCTCTCCTCTCCTTCCCTCTGCTCTCAGCCACTGTACTTTGAGAACAGCATCCCTCTGTGACAGTATTGGAAAATTGCTCTGATATTAATTTCTAAAATGTTAAAAGCAGTCAGAGTCTGGGTGCTGTGCAGACACTCAAGAAGAGAGAGGTGGCTGCTTTACATGTTGCTCCTCAAGTGCTTTCCCTCCTCTTTGTCGTAATATTTACCTACAGTAAAGCTTTTAGCCTTAAAACTATGTAGAGACAATTGAAAACCCTAAGATCACAGTGGCTCTGCCTAGCTCACTTCACAAACTCAAAGATAGCAAGAGCCTTTTGCCTTGCTCTTAGAGATTACACACAGCTACATGGGCTGTGATTTGTATCTCTATTTCCCTACTATTCTTTGGGACCCCAAAAGGTAAACTCTATGTGCTGCTTCAAAGCCCCCATAACTGATGAGCAACCAATACAGCCGAATACAATAGGAGTAAAAGCAAGGTAGATCATTGAACTTTGCACTTAGTAAGTACACTGTTTGGAGACAAGAAGGCACCACCTGGCTAAGGAATAAGTTACTAGCCCATTGCCTGGGTAATGCTGATAAGAATATACCAATAAAAAATCTGTATTCAAAGGCTGGGGTCAGGGAGGGGGACAGAGTTTCAGACTCTCCAGGGTGCTTGTCAGGGACGCTGTTTTCTTTCTTTTTTTTTTTTTTTTGCGGTACTGGGGATTGAACTCAGGGACATTCTACCTCCGAGCTATACCCCCAGTCCTATTTTTTATTCTTTACTTTGAAAACGAGTCTCACTAAGTTGCGGAGTGCCTCACTAGGTAGCTGAGGCTGGCTGCGAACCCGGATCCTCCTGTCTCAGCCTCCTGAATGCTGGGATTACAAGCGTGCGCCACCACGCCCGGCTTAGGGACACTGTTTTCTTCTCTTCCCTATGGAATCTGTAATAAAGCTTTTTTGTTAATGCTGTTGTGGGATAACCCGCTCCCACACGTGGGTCCTTGGCATCTGTGATAAAAAGAATTTTAACACGTGCCATTTAGGAACAAAAAGTAGGAATTTATTTAGGAAAATAAGGGAAAGGGGAGAAAAACAGGTGAGCGGGCATCTTCCTGTCCTGATGCGCTTCCCAGGTCCCAAGAGGGAGAG
>PVLC010036752.1:0-15641 GCA_004027655.1 Graphiurus murinus | reverse complement strand
CCCCGCCTCGAAGGTGCAGAGGGGCTGGGGCCTGGTGCTGGGCCTCCACCCCCTACCCTTGGGCCTCCCATCCCCCGCCCCCTTCAGTTCGAAGAGGGACTGCCCGGGGTCTCAGCAGGGAAGGCAAAGCTGCCAGAAGGAAGGGGCTGGAGGAAGCAGGTGTCTACCCGCAGAGCAGGAGCCGGCAGGAAAGAAGCAGGTCTGCTGGAGGCTGCAGAAGCTGCTTTGGTACCGAGCGCCGGGAGGAGAGCCAGTCCATACCCCACCCCGAAATCAGTCCATCTCAGAGCTGGCGCTCGCCTTCTGACACCCCCACCCCGGAATTAAGGGGAAGGAGGCGAGGGGGGACGGGGGGGGGGCGGCCACTCCTACCCTGCACCTCCTAGGGCTGCACACACCTGTTCGCAAGGCCGGGCGCACAGAACCCGGCCCCAGCACCCTACATCCCAATCCCCAGGTGGCGGGGGTCCGTGACCCCGCCCCTCCCAGCAATCCTGCTCGGCCAGGCATCCCCGAGCCCGGCCGGGCCTCCTGGGGCCTCCAGGCGGGGCGGGCCCCTGGCTCAGGTGCGCCCGGCCCTCGCGCCCTACCTTGCGCAGGTGAGCTGCCGGGAGCTTCTTCATCTCGGCGGGCTGCCGCTGGGGCTTGCGGGCGAGGCTTTCCGGGACAGCGAGCGAGCGAGCGAGGCTCGGAGACCGAGGGCGTCCGCCGTCGCCCGCGGCTCCCGCGCACGGGCTGGGTGGGCGCGGGCACAGGCGCTGCCGTCTGGCGGCTGCGGGCGTGGGGCGCGGGCCCGGCGCTGCGAACGCCCTGCCTCTCTCTGCTCAGCGCCCGAGGCTGGCGAGACACCCAGACAGACCGGCTGACCGACCGACGGCGGCGGGGGGGATGCGCGCGCCCCCGCACGCAGAGATGCGGATTGGAGGGGCCGAACCAGTGGGGAAGGGGGTTCGCGACAGAAACCCTCGGGTCTCAGCTCCTGCCTCTCGTGTGACCTTGGGCAAGTGACCTGCCCTCGCTGGACCTCTCGTTCCTTATTTGGGCTAGAAGGCAGGCGGCAGGCAGGGACGCTACCAGCCTGGCTTTGGGCTCTAGCGAGCATCCCATGGCCTCTCCGTTGTGTGACCTTACTTAAGTTCCCTGAGCGGCTGTTTCTGGAAAATGGGGATGAGAATCTCATTTCCCATGCTGGCCTGTGAGGGCTTCAGGGAGATGGAGCGCAGCTCGGAAGCAGGTAGCACAGAGCCTGGCACATAGTCAGTGCTCAGCTAATGTTTATTGGCTGGCTGCAGGTTGCCCACATCCACCCTGAGCAGATAATTATCCAAACTGTCCAGTCTATCAGTATTTAATGAGCCCCTAAACCGCACCAGGTCCTGGGCGAGGTGCCTTATTTTCCCAACCTACAGAGGCAGGCGTTTCTGCTCCAATGAGGAAACTGAAGGACAGAGAGGTTAGATTACTTTCTCAAGGTCACAGAGCTGGTGCATGACACCAGGGACAGTCTTCACAGACTTTGAGGCTAGTGGTGCCCTTCAGCACTCCTCCCTCCTTTCCTTGGGATGAAATGAAATGGGCAAGTATGGGTGAGAAGGGTCAGGCCAGTGCTATCTTGTCATTGTGACGGTTTGTGACTTAGATTGTCAGAATCAGGTTCCCTTCCACCCCACTACAGAAAGTTATGATTTTTGCATCTGTAAAATGGCCCACCGGCCAGTCCATCTGTGGCTGACTTCTCAGAATGTCTGACCATCCAGTGAGTCTGTGGCTAGGGTGGGAAATTATTAGCTTGGAGATTATATGCCTGTTTGCTGGGGCTGAGCCCCTGTGTGCCAGAGGACCGGCATATGCGTTACCAACAGTGCCCGCCACTCTCCAACATTAACCACATATAGGAGCCGGGCGTGGTGGTGCACGCTTGTAATCCCAGCATTTGGGAGGCTGAGACCGGAGGATCCGGGTTCTCGGCCAGCCTCAGCTACTTAGTGAGGCCCTCCGCAACTTAGTGAGACCCTGTTTCAAAATAAAGAATAAAAAAATAGGGCTGGGGGCATAGCTCGGAGGTAGAATGCCCCTGGGTTCAATCCCCAGTACCGCAAAAAAAAAAAAAAAAAAAAGAATCGCATATAGGGGTGGGCTTCTGGGGAGAAGGGAGGATGACATCTGCCCTCAGCCCTAGGGCTTGAAAGGAGGCGCAGGGTTTAAGTCCCGGCACTGCTGTGGAGGGCTGCCTCTGCCTCGGCTGCTCTTCCCTTAAGCCTGGCCATGAGGCCAGGCCAGGGCTCTGAAGACCCAAAGAAAGGAGCCACCTCCACCGCTGCCCCTTGCCTGTATGGGGCCTCGGGGGCATGCATGTGAAGAGGAGTAATCATTATGAGCCCTACTGTGTGTACTGTAGACTTTCACACCCAATAATCTATTTTTAATTCTTTCTAACAGTCTGAGAAAACAGGTTTGGGCATCTCATACCTGAGAAAACTCGTAGGAGGCAAGTCTTGTGCCCCGACGTCACAGAGCACTGAGTCTCTGCACCTTGGAGATGAAGGCAGGAGAGCTGTGGGCCATGTTGGGGACAGGCAGAAGCCAGGGACTCCTGAACCTAAGGAGGCCATGCAGGACCCATGCCGCCCTCCCCCAGGCCTAGTCACTGCATCTCTTACAGCAGAGGCAGTGGCCTTGCGGAAGCACTTCTTTCTCCTGTTGGCACCGGGGTTCCATCAGACCCCATGGGAGGTCAGAAAAGCTCAGGAACAGGAAGTGGGGTGAGGTAGTTGGCTCAGGAGTTGAGGAAACTGGCCTTTTTTTCTTTTTTTTCATGGTACTGGTGAATGAACCAAGGGACATTCTACCTCTAGTCTACACCCCCAGCTCTTTTTATTTTTTGTTTTGAAACAGGATCTTGCTAGGTTGCTGAGTTTTACTACATTGCTGAGGCTGTCTTCAAATTTGCAACCTGTATGCTCAGCTGGAACTGGCCTCTTTCTGGCTTCTTCCTGGCAGCCAGGGGAGGAGAGAAGATCAAGGCCAAGACCTTAGCCTTCCTGGAGCACATACTCATGTGGTAACCACTGCGCTTTAATGACAGGCGCTGGCACTGTGTTGTGTGCAAATGGTCTGGGTCCAAACATTCCGGCTGGGGAGATGGAGGCCCAGGGACATAGGACTTGCAGAATCACTCAGCCTTAGCCAGGTAAGGCAGAGTCACACCTGGAATCTGGAGGTCTATACCCTTGGCCACACCTTTCTGCCACCAGGATTGGCTGGGATGCAGAACCCTAAGACTTCCTAGAAGACATCTACTCACTCCACCCACTGGAGCGCCAGCTTTGTGATCACACAGGGGCCAGGAGTTGGTGACCAAACACGTGTGACTGTTACCACCACCGACATTCCCTCTTCCCCATCCCGAGGGGGTTTGGGTACCACTCGGCCAAATAACTACTTAGGAATCCACTTGGTAAATGCCCAGTTTCCCTGCCTCCCCTCCTCTCTCTTCCTTTCTCTCAGTATTTCTCCTGGCCTCATGTCAAAAGCAGAAGCGAAATGGAGATGTGTGCTGATTTAAGAAAAGTGCTAGATGAAAATGTACTTCCTTTTATTATATAGGGAGATATTTTAAAATGCATATAAATAAACATTTTTAATTTGCTTAAACGATCAGATTTTATCACCGTGGAGCATGTGTTTTGCTACACCAGGAGTGGTGACTGTGAAAAATGAGGTTCCAGACTGCTAGACCATCTGGCGTGGTGCAGAGAAAGTGGTTCCGGAGCATCCCACCAGGACTGGAGTGCCCTCTAAAGCCACCCGGGCTAGCCCCTGTTCCTGCCCTCCCAGTCCATTTCGCACACACACACACACACACACACACACACACACACACACACACACACACACACACAGAGCCTGGGCTACTGGAGACCTCCTTTTTGAGAGTACTCCTCTCCCAACCCTGAGTCCCAACCTAGAGTTGAGCTGTGGCCTGCTCTGCTCGGCTCCCTGGCTCCCAGTGATGGGGCTGGCTCCTCCACAAGTCTAAGGTTCTCAACATGGGGTGGGAGTGGGGGTACCCCCAAAACCTAGTGCCGATACGCATGATTCTGACTTGCTGGAGGCCATGACCAGGCTGTGGGCCCTGGAGAGCCAAATCAGGCCAGGCCACATCTATCTCTGGATCCCAGGCCTCCAGCCCCAGGGTAGGGCTGTCACCTGGCAGAGCAGGAACCTGAAATCACCTCGTGCAAAGCAGCATCAGCCACCCCTGATGGGGAGTGGGATATTTCCTAGCCCCTAACTCTTTAGGGGACAGGAAACTCACAAGGTGTGAGGCAGCCCGTGGCTCACATTAAGTTGTCTTAGGTAAGTTTCCTTTTCACCAAGCTCACACACCAACGAACAGGTGAGCCCCACCCCCGCCTGTGGACCCATCTGACCTCCTGGCCTCCTATGTGGGCAACTGTGCTGGCCCCCCGCCGGGCAGAGGTCTTCTTGAGACTGGGAACAGGCTTGTCATGCCTCAGCTCTTCATAGCCACCATCTGTCCCCAGCACTGGAGTGGGGCCCGCCAGCATCTCCCACTAAGATGCAGCAGCCCTGTAGGCAGGTGGCTGACACAGGAACACTTACTACATACTACACAGTTCTAAAGCCAGCTATTTTGCTTTCATTTGACAAATGAGGCTGAGGCTCAGAGAAGCTAAGTAACTTGCCTGAAGTCTCACAGCTTGGAAGCAGTCACTCTGGAAACCAGGCCACAAAACCTGTGCTGCTGAGTCACAAAAGGCGTGGCTCTCCAGCCCAGAGTAGATGCCATAGGCACTAGCAGGGGGCTCCCAGGTAGAAAGCAGGGGACATCTTGAATGAAAGAAAATTCAAATGGTTTCTCTGCTGTGGTTCTTGTCAGAGCCATGTGCATCTTCCAGGAGTAGAGGCTGCAGGATTTTCCAAACTTACTCGACCCTTCATTTTTTGGAAGATAAGCTCCTCAGTTTTATAGAAGGGAAGCAGGGGCCCAGAGAGGAGAAGCAGTTACCCCAGGGTCATGCAACAAATGTTTTTAAAGATCATAAAACCATATCCAGTCACTGCTAGCCACCTTCCCACCAGCCCCTCCCTCTGCTCTTGGAACTCTGTTCCTTCCCTCTGGTACTGCCTGGCTCCTGTGTCACAGGAGTCTACTGTCACTGACAGACCATGGCATCTCCTAGACCACTGGTAGGAGGAGAAAGAGAACCGCCTGCCGGGTCGCCGGGGCTTGTGCAGGACCAGATCCACCTTGTGAGTTGTCATTCTGGGCCCCAGGAGCAAAGGGCAATGGCAAACCTGTGGCACACTCTTTATGGCCTGGCCACCTCCCAGAACAGTAAACAGAGAACAGGCAGCTGTCACCAGAGCCCGTGGGAGAGAAGGTCCCAGGGAACAGACTCCAGCCCACCTCTGGAGGGGAGGTGACAACAACAGCCTCCCCCAGGAGTTTGAAAAAATAAAACAAATACTCCAGAGCTGGGCCTGTAATCCCAGCACTTGGGAGGCTGAGTCAGGAGGATCATAGGTTTGAGACCAGCCTTAGCAACCTAGGAAACCCTGTTTCAAAAATAAAACATAAAAAGGGCCAGGGGTGTAGCTCAAAAGTGTGACCCCTAGTACCTTCCTCCCAAATCATAACCCTTACATTCATATCACTCAGATTACTTTCACCATTTTCCCCTTCTTGGCATGACCAGCACCCACTAACTTGTCTCTAAAGTCTCAGTTCAAACACTGCCTCCTCTGGGAAGCCTTCCAGGCTTATGGATAAGCTAAGAGCCTGCTCGGCACTCCCTGGATGCTTTGACTCCCGTGGTGCCCAGCACGCAGCTCTGATGTGCCCATGAGTCTTCCCACTGGACTAGGAACTTTGGGGGAATAGCTTGCTTGCTTCCAGGGACCCTTTCATGCCTGGCATATGTGGTGCCCCATGAAAGTTGTCAGCTGAAACAAAAACCTGAACTGAAAGCATTTTAAGAATGTAATAAGTTACTGGGCATGGTGGTACACGCTTGTAATCCCCGTACTTGGGAGGCTGAGACAGGAGGATCCAGCCTCAGCTACTTAGTGAGGCCCTGCATAACTTAGTGAGACCCTGTTTCAAAACTAAACAATAAAAAAATGAGACTGGGGGTGTAGCTCAGAGGTAAAATGCCCCTGGGTTCAATCCCCAGTATGGCAAAAAAAAAAAAAAAAAAAAAAAAAAAGAATGCAGTAAACTGGGCATGGTGGTGAACACTTGTAATCTCAGTTCTTAGTGAGGCACTCCGCAATTTAGTGAGACCCTGTTTTCAAAATAAAGAATAAAAAATAGGGCTGGGGGTGTATCTTGGAGATATATTGCCCCTGGGTTCAATCCCCAGTACCGCAAAGCAAAAACAAAAACAGAATGCAGTGGACTGATAGACTGCATCTGGTGATCTGGTGATTCTGCTCACAAATGGGCTCAGATTTTTACATAATCTCAGAGACTTACTCTAACAATGTCCTGCTTTGATCTTTTAAATGTATTTTAAAGGTGACCTTGCTGTAGGCTTACAGAATGGGAGGGGAATACACAATTGTAAGGGAAGGGTGAAGATGATTTATAATTCTTACAATTTTTTTCTTTTTATACATTTTTTAAAAGAAGAAAAAAAATATTCTGGAAGCTGAATCCAAGAGATCCTACTCCTTCTATAGAATATCTGTCCAGCTGTGACTTCTTCTTGGTCCAGAGATTCTCTGGGACTCCTGAGGCGTGAGCCCTGATGGGCAGCCTGTGGGGTGGTGGGACCCAGCAGGGTAGACTTGGGCCCCTTCTCCCCCGCAGGGATCTCGGGATCTGCAGGCCTTCCCGAGAGTGCTGGTGAGTGGACAGGGCTCTCCATTCCAGAGGGTGACCGGAGGCGGGGCAAAGGCTTATCAAGATGGGGCAGAACTGACAGGCTGCAGGCAGAGGCAGGAGAGGAGGGCCATGGCCCTGTCCTCAGGTCGTGCTTCACAGGCCTTCCATCTTCTCTCTGCAGTGGCCCCTTAGACATGGTCAGTCTGGTCCCTACTGCAGGTCCCCACCTCAGCCCTTGGGCCCAGGGAGGCGGAGGTGGGGACCTGTTCTGGTCCCCCTGGGGCTTGAGATGCCCCTAGGAGACTGAGACAGCCCACGCTGGGCTCCCTTACCCCCAAGGTGTAGAACACTGGAGCTGGAAGAGGTCCTTAGCCAAAGGCTCATGGCACAAGATAGGCCAAGGGGATGCAGGGAGAGGGTGGGTGGTAACTGGTCCATCATGACCCCAAAGGTCAGTGACTGGCCTGCGACTCAGACCAGGCCTCTGGGCTCCAACAGAAGTCCCACCCCAACACTGGAGTCCCCAGGCTCCCTGCCCCCTCCTCTACCCCCACAGGCTGGGAGGGGCTAGGGCAGAAACTCTTCCTTGACGGGCATGGGGGAGGAAGCGCCCAGGAGGCCAGTGCTGCTGGGGCACAGGCCCCCCATGGCTGGGCCTGCTGGGACGGGGGTGTCGTCCAGGGCCGGAGGTGGCGGCGGTGGCTGCTGCTGCTGCTGCTGCTTCTTGTTCACTTTGCGCTCCTTTGCCCGCCGGTTTTGGAACCAGATTTTCACCTGTGGGATCACAGAGTAGAGGGGTGGCAGGTGGCAAGAGGGACCAAGGGGAGAGGGAGGACCTCGTGCTCACCTTTGTCCAGGTGGCATTTGTGGCCTCCCTCTGACTCCAGACAGGCAGACCTCATGGGCTTCCACACATTCTACCCTCTGGAATTCCCTCCCCTTCCCTGAGACAGCCCTCTGTCCTTACAGGAACTCCTCTGAGCATGTCCTCCCAGAGCCCTCCCTCACGCACAGAGCAGCCCTCCTCTAGGCTTACACAGTGCTGACCAGGCCCTTCACCTCCACTAGGGGGGCAGGAATGTCAGGTTTCATGGGGAAACCCGTTGGCAGCACCTTGGTGTGCGCTGTGCTGTGCTGTGCTTGTGGCCTGGAGACGCAGCCTCTCTGTTCTCCCTCTACTGAGCTCTGTATTCTGCATGGTGACCCGGGAGCCAGATGCCTGGCCCTGCTCCTGGGGTGGGGTGGGGAGGACACACCTGTCGTTCTGTGAGCCCCAGATTGGCGGCCAGCTCCGACTTCCGCCGGATGGTGATGTAACGGCTGTAATGGAACTCCTTCTCTAGCTCCAGGCGTTGGTGGTCTGTGTAGACCACGCGGTACTTGTCCTTGGTCCGGGTCTTACCTGAGAAGCAGAAGGGGCCAGGAGGGAGGGTGAGGCCTGGGCCGGAGCCTGGGAGCTGGCCTTCACCTGACCTCCTGACCCAGACCCTTCCTCTGATCACCAACTGCCAGGCTTTAAGCCAGGGGTTGCCAGTTGTGGGTGTGCAACAGACCTCCCCGGGAGACTGTGACAGCCCAGCCTCTGGATTCCCCTGACTGTGGTGCCAGAATGCATGGGGGTAGAATCTGCATGTCTAAAACTCTCCAGGCCTTTTGATTTGGGGTCCTCAGACCACGAGTATGAACATCAGAGACATGAAGGGGACATCTGGCAGGATCAGGCAGACTAAGATGTCAGCTGCTCCTTCCTCCTGCGCATGAGAAGAAGGCAAGGAAGGCCATCATGGCTGGTGGGGGGCGGGGTGCAGAAAGATTCAGGAGCTGAGGAACACCTGAGCCAAGGCATCCCAGTTCCTGATAGACACTAGTCCTAACTAACATCAGACAGGAAGGACTGGGGTTGCTGACGAACCTCTAGAACCTGCCAGGTGCTTCAAAAGGCCCGAGACCGAGCTCTGAGCTGGGCCTGCACCAGGGGCTCGGGCTATGCTACCCTGGCCATCCACACTCTGGTCTGTATCCAGGCACTGAGGAACACCGGTAGGTCATTCCAAGGTCATTACTGAGCTCCTGCTGTGAACTTCACACTAGGGTAGACAGAGACCAAAATTTAAAAATCCCTGCCCTCAGGATGCTCAGGTTCTAGGGGAGAGAGAGAGAGAAAGAAAGTAAGTATGGAAAATATTTGATGTGTTAATTGATAGGTATTTCAGAGGAAAGGAAAGCAGAGAGGGAAGACTGAGAATTTAGGGAGGAGAGGTGTTGCATTTGTGTGTGTGTGTGTGTGTGTGTGTGTGTGTGTGTGTGTGTGTGTGTGGTGCTGGGTATTGAAATCAGGGCATTATAGCTATACCACCAGCCCTTTTAATTTTTTATTTTAAAATGGCTCTTTCAGCCGGGCGTGGTGATGCACGCTTGTAATCCCAGCATTCGGGAGGCTGAGACCGGAGGATCCGGGTTCGCGGCTAGCTTCAGCTACCTAGTGAGGCACTCCGCAACTTAGTGAGACTCGGTTTCAAAATAAAGAATAAAAAATAGGGCTGGGGGTATAACTCGGAGGTAGAACGCCCCTGAGTTCAATCCCCAGTACCGCAAAAATAAAATAAAATAAAATAAAATAAAATGGCTCTTTCTAAGTTACCACATGCTGGCCTTGAACCTGTGGTTCTCCTGTTCTTACTATGTTGCCCAGGCTGGCTTTGAACTCCTGGGCTCGAGAGATCCTTCCGCCTGCCTCAGCCTCCCAAGTACGGGGGTTGCAATTTTAAATAGACTGGTGCTAATGGGTATGGTGGCATGTGCTTAACAGTTTGGACACTCAGGAGGCTGAGGCAGAAGGATCTCTTGAGCCCAGGAGTTCAAAGCCAGCCTGGGCAACATAGTAAGACCTTATCTAAAAACAAAACAAAACAAAAAAACTTTAATAAACTCACCCACAAAGGCCATACTGAGAAGGGGAATTTGAACAAGATCTAAAGGGGATGAAGGAGCTGGGCATGGTAGTGCACGCTTGTAATCCCAGTACTTGGGAGGCTGAGACAGGAGGATCACAGGTTTTCGGACAGCCTCAGCTACTCAGTGAGGCCCTCTGCAACTTAGTGAGACCCTGTTTCAAAATAAAGAATTAAAAAATAGGTCTGGGGTTGTAGCTCAGAGGTAGAATGACCCTGTACCGCAAAAAAAACCCAAACAAACAAAAAAACACAACAGAGCGTGGCCATGGCCAGGCAGGTTTACGAGTCTGAGGAACAGCGAGGACACTGGTGGGCCTGGGGTGCAGTAGGCAAGTAGGGTGGTGCAGGGGACAAGGGGGGGCTCTGAGAGAGCAGATGCAGGTCTGCTGTAGGTTTCCATGTTTCTCCAGCTGCTGTGTGGACAACCGACTGGGGAGAGGAAGAGGCAGCAGGACAACCCAGGAGAGAGAAGGTGGTGGCTTGGCTTTGAGATGGGGCTCAGCCTGGGTCAGCAGCCAGGCTCGAGGATAAGCTGGGGTCACGTCAGCTCTCTTTGGGGCTGGGATCAGAGCTCTGTCTGAGGAGAACATTAAGAGTCATGCTTGGCCTGGGCTGGTGTGGGAGCTGGCTAAACCCCAGTTTCCTTTGTAAGAAGCTAAGCACGTGGCTATGAATAGGAGGCCCACGTCAGCACACGTGCATCTACCAGGAGGTGGCAGATCTCAGGATAACCGTGGGCCCCTGCCCACCTCTCCCAGATGCCCCACATCGCCAGCCTTTACCCCACTACCCCATCCCCGCCAGGGTCACAGCCCCGCCCGCCTGTCCCTCTGCCCCTACACTAACTACCCCCCCCCCAGCTCCGCCCCGACGCCCACGCAGCTTGGCAGGACAGCCACTGACTGGGCTCCTTTTGAGCCAAATGGTTTGTGGAGAACGAGGAGACAGCAGATGTTCCCGGGCGGCTTCTCCCTAGGTTTTCTGCCAGAGCAGCGGAACTGCACCGAACGCCTCCATAGCCATGACCTCAGTCGGCTGCCCGACACGGCACAGGACAGCCTCGGCTATCGGCCAGGTCCAACCCTACGAAAGGGCCCAGGGAGTGGTTGCTGGGGCCTTGGCTCCAGATGGGGCCTCTCCTTAGCTTAGGAAACTCAACACTGACTTAAAAAAACAGTTCTGCCTGGTGCCACCACCGCCAAAGCCCAGCAGGGCTCAGAGTCCACAGCCCATGAGATTTCGGGCAAGAGCCAGAAGGGGTCCTGGGAATCTAGTCTCCTCCCTCTTTATGGATGAAGAGCCTGTGGTTCTGGATGGCACGTGGCAGCCAGAAGTCCAAGTAAGAGGCCTGGTGAGCCCCTCTCATTCAACCTCCCTGTGCAGTTAGGGTGTCTGGAGGTCCAGGCTGGCGCAGACCTGCCCAAGGCCATGTCCCCCCCACTCCAGAGCTCTCTCTCTGTCTCCTCCAGTGCACACTCCTCACCCTGTCAATTTAAGAACCACTGAGTCCACCACATATCCCCTTAAGCACTGGCAATGAAAGCTGAAACAGCAGACCACCCCTCCACTTCTACCTCGGGCAGAAAGGAGCGAGGGCAGCCCTGGGAGCCCGGCGGGCCTGGGGCTGGACAGCTGCAGACTGCGCCTTTGCTATACCTGGAGGCCTCACAGCCACCCCCAGGAGGAATGCAGGCCTGGGGTGGGGGGTAGGCTCCCTGCCCCCCAGACCTGGCTGAGCATCTGCAGAAGGCCTTTCCTTCCACACCCAGCCCTCTCCCGCCCTTCCTGAACAGCAGCAGGGGTGTGCTTTGGTCATTTTATAAATGGGAAAACCCTGAAGGCCATCCAACTGGTGGTGGTATAAACCAAGACTCAGGGGTTCTGACCTTCGACCTGGCTCTTCCCAAAGAGGTATGGGACAAGATGGACACCGGGAGGTAGCTGCATGGTTGCCCTGTCCTGGCTGCCAGTGGAGACCTGGCCCGCAGGCCTCCGTACCCCTTCTCTGACCCTGGAAAGGGCTGGTAGGCTCAGGCACCCATTGGCCAATTTCTATCAGGTCAAGCTGTTCAAAGCACACAATTTTATTGCTAATAAAAGAGCTTTACCAAAGAACAAAATGTTTGATTCCTTGTGTGGTCCAGAACCCAGGGAACCCCACTTGCTGTCCAAGGGAATGAGAGGTAACTGGAGCCCAACTTGGCAGTTTCCTGCCCCATTTAATGTGCATATCACCTCAGACCCATAAATCCCATATCCAGAAATTGATCCCACAGTGACGTGCCCACAGCTGTAGCTGTTTCTGATAGCACAAGACTGAAAACACAAGTGCCATGTATGAGTAGGGAACCAGTTAAATAGGAGATGGGTCAACCATGCAGAAGAGCAGTGTGCGGTCATTGAAAAGAAATTATAAACTCCAAGTGGACAACATGAAAACATTTCTAAGACATGTGAAAAAAGCAAGACATAGCATGGTGCAAAGACTATGTCACAGCTGGGCGTGGTGGCGCACGCTTGTAATCCCAGCATTTGGGAGGCTGAGACCAGAGGATCCGGGTTCATGGCCAGCTTCAGCTACCTAGTGAGGCCCTCCGCAACTTAGTGAGACCCTGTTTCAAAATAAAGAATAAAAAATAGGGCTGGGGGTATAGCTCGGAGGTAGAATGCCCCTGGGTTCAATCCCCAGTACCGCAAAAAGAAAAAAAAGACTATGTCACCATTTTTGTATAAAAATGGAAGAGGACCTGCTCATACTTTTTGTGCACCCATACAGTATTTTTCGGAAGGAATAGATGAGAAGCCAGTAATTGAGGCTGCCTCCTTTGGGGAGAGAAACTGGTGAAGGAAAAATCACAAGTAGAAGAGAGAGACTGAAGTGTTTAAATTTTATCATGTGCAGATGTGAACTCTGTGTGTGTGAGTGTGCGTGTGCGTGTGTGTGTGTGTGTGTGTGTGTGTGTGTTTGTTACTGAGATTGAACCCAGGGGCATTCTACCTCTGAGCCTATTTCGTTTTTTATTTCAAAACAGGGTCTCACAAAGTTGTGGATGGCCTCACTAATTTGCTGAGGCTGTGAACCCGAGATCCTCCTGTCTCAGCCTCCCTAAGTATGGGATTACAGGCGTGTGCCACCACCCCTGGCTTGAACTATATTTCTTAATAATGGCTAGGAGTCCTGGGTTCCAGTCCCAGCTCTGGCCAGAACTGGAAACTGCCACCAGCTATCTTCCCAGTCCTTTCTCCTCTGATCTGCCCCCGGTTCCTCTGAGCACCTGTGCCTCCCTGTCCCAGGGAGGAGGGGACAGGGCGACTCGTGAGAGCAGCAGGCAGGGAAAAGGCCTGGGATGAATGATTTACAGGCCCCTGGAGCACTGGGGCGAAGGGGGAAGTCCAGGCTCATATAACAGGTGTCTGACAAAGGCCCAGCCACTCCCAGCCACCGAGTGAGTAACACTCTGGGCCAGATGCCTGTGTGAATGGGTGAGAGCGAGGGATGGTGGGGAGCCTCCCAGCCTTTCAGGGGTGAGCACTGGGGTGGGGAGCACTCGCTCAAATGAGAGGTTCAATCTCTATTCTGCCTTTGTGCACAGAATGTCCCATTCCTAGGAGCAGGCTACCTTGAGAGGCAAATAACTCCTCATCCTAATGCAGGCAAAGCAGAGGTCCTGGGAAGCTCCAAGTGCCTGACCTGCAGTCTCAGACCTCCTGGGGAACTTTCTCAAAGCACAGAACCTGGCCCTGAAATTTGTACTCAGTGGGGCTGAGCCTGCCACTGGGTTTGCACAAGAAGACCTCTTTGGTTGTAGAGGGCAGCTTCTTGTCTGAGCCTCATAGTGGGAGTAATTACTATTTTACTAACACCCATCATGTCCATGCATCAGGCACCTTGCATCTGTCTCTCAGCAGCTCGGGCTGTGTAACTGTTGTCCCTGCTTTACAGATGAAAGCTGAGGCTCAGGAGAGGTCTTGAATGCCACACATTCAAAGCCAGGGCTACCTGGCCTCAGAAACAGCACTAGAATCTATCACATGGTGGAAGGGCTCCCGTAACTATCTCCAACCCTGAGGTGCACAAGGGGTTTCTCCGGGTGGGGTCAGTGCCCAGCACAGTCCCTGGCACGCAGCAGGTGCACGGGGAGGGGTGGGCTGGATGACCATCTGGCACGGCTGTCGGGAGATGGGTCTGCGCAATGGGTGGTGTGTTGGATGGGACCATTTAGTATTAGGTCCCTTCCAACTTGGAAACACGAAGCTCCCAATGTTTGTTGATCCTCTGATCATGTTTGTTATTATTGCTGAAAGAATAATAAGGCTGATTTCCCAGGCTGCGAGTCTAGACACAGGCCTGCCCAGCTGGAGGACAGGGGACAGGAGTCATGGTGGCCTGCAGTGGGGCGCTCCCCGTCTGGCTTGGGCAAGCCGAGAACAGAATGTGGCCTCTGTTGCAGGATGGGGTGGCCTCTGGGTCAGCACTTCTTTGCCCTCTTCCTGCTGAGTCTGTGGCCTTGGGATGACCAGCTGTAGCCCGTGGTGTGTGGACCACAAATCCAGGCCTAAAACCTCTGTAACCCTTCTCTGGGTGGTCCAGACCCAAGTGCTCAGGATCCCCACCCCCACCCCAGCACACACACATGCACAGGGATTTGTTAAAAATACACATTGCTCGGTTTTGCCCCAGGTCTCCCGCATCCTCATCTCCCTGCCATCTTTAACAAGTACCAGTTGGACCAAAGAGAATCCAGTCCCAGTCTTTGCTATCTGAGTGGCCTTGAATAAGTCCTCTCCTCTCTGGGCCTCAGCTCCTGCTGTGTAACAGAGAAGAGTCGGGGCGGCAGCTCCAAGGCCCCTTTTCACTCAAGTTCTGCACAGCCCTGAGCCCTTCCTTAAACACCAGACCCCTCACCACCCACCATGCCAGCCATCATCCGCAGGGAGGCACGGCCTGCACACCCTCCAGCCAAGCAGAGCAGGAGGCAGTGGGAGCGCACGCAGGCATGTGGTACCCGTCTGGGGATGACAAGGAGAAAAGCAGGGGGCCTTTGCTGGGAGGGAGCTTGGGGAGGTGGGGAAGGGCGGCCATGGACTCCTCTCCAAAGAGTCCTTTTTCCAGATGAAGAAATAGATCCAGAGAGGCTGTCAGGTCACTTAAGAGCAGCTGCAGAGCCAACGGGCAGAGAGGGGAGGGAAAGGCAAGGGGCTCCGGGCCCGCAGAGGACTGGCCTCCCTGCTCCATCCCACGAGTCTGTCTGGGCGCCTTCTGGCCAGTGCCTTTCCAGTGCCTGGTGAGATAAGGGAGAGCCTGGGCTCTGAGTGGGGAGCTCTGATGACCTGTCCCAGCCCTGCCTCTGGCTTAGAGGACCTTGGCCAGCCCCTTCTTCACTTGACCTCCACATCGTGTCTGCTGAAGGGAGAGCTTGACCCCTGTGCCCCATGGTGAGAAGAGACAAGAAAACCTGGAAACCAGAGTGAGGAAGGAAAGAGATGGACTTAACTGAAAGGATGGTGGACATTTTTTTTTATCATAGTTGAAAGAGGAAAGAATTACAAATATGTGGAGCACGCAAATAGCTTTAATATAAACCATGTGAGGTTCTCTCCAGATTAACACCAGCAGGAGGGTGGAGAGGGTGGCCAGGTCAGGAGCCCTGAGGTGTGGAGCGCTACCGGCTGAGGCTCGGGAAAGGCCAGGTGTGCAGTGGGTCTCCAGCCCCTGCCTGGAGGCAGAGAGCGGCGGTGTGCTGCAACCTGGCCATCCGTGGCTGAAGCCAGGACAGGACAGGCTTCTGAGCCGCTCGGGCTCTCCTCCCGCTGTGGACGTGAAGGCAGTCTGT
>PVLC010036751.1:0-15519 GCA_004027655.1 Graphiurus murinus | reverse complement strand
AGTTCAAGGCCAGCCTCAGCAACTTAGCAAGACCCTGTTTCAAGATTTAAGAATGTTTTTAAAAGGACTAGAAGCTGTAGCTTGAAGGTAGAATGCCCCTGGGCCCACTTCCCAGTACAACATTGCTTTATCACATGACCCTTGGGAGCCTCTGTGCAAATATGTAAAACTTGATTATGAATTCTGTTTCTAGCAAGAAGGCATACCACACGCTGGGCATGGTGATGCACGCTTGTAATCCCAGGACTTAGGAGGCTGAGACAGGAGGATCGCAGGTTCACGGTCAGCCTCAGCTATTTAGTGAGGCCTTCTGCAACTTAGTGAGACCCTGTTTCAAAATAAAGAATAAAAAATAGAGCTTGGGGTGTAGATCAGAAGTAGAATGCCCCTGGGTTCTATCCCCAGTTGTGTTAAAAATAAAAATTTTTTTAAAAGGCGACATACCACATTACTTAAAAAGACATACATACTAGTCTAAAACACCCAGAAATGCAAGATAAGATTGTAAATTCTTTTTAAACGCAGTGCTGCATTTACAATGAAATAAGGGAAGTCCCCTCAGGAATAAAACAAAGAAGAAACGTAATCCCAGAGAGACAATTAGGATCTGACACCTGGCCATGCAGGCCATTGTCTGGTTGCTTGGATCAGAAAACAAGGTCCTGGTCAGGGACCAGGTCAGGGTTGCAACTGAAGTTTTTGTTATGCCCTCCCTTCCATGATAGAACAAACTAGAAAAACAACCACCCAATTGTACAGGGAAGGAAGTTGGTCTATTTGTTTATTAAATGTCAGTTGGTTTTGCTTTTGCTTTCCTCAGTCTGAGAATTACTAAACACTGATCTGAGTTCACAGTTTAGAAATAATCTGCTTGCAGGATCTTGGAATAAAATACGCAATATATTAAAATAAAAGGCAATTCCAAGCGTGTGATCCCTCTGTGACACCTTGTAGGACTTAAAGCAAAGGTGATCAAGAGAACCGCCTTCATAACAAATTACAAAAGATCCCCACACATAAAGCCTCTTTTAATATGAGACGGCTGTCCAAAATTGAAGAATAAAGAAAGAAAAAATCCATCATAAAGAAAAGTTATCATAAAAGCCAAATAATTCAGTTCTCCTAAGAAATTGCACATGGAGGAAATGATATTTGAAAAAGCTTAAGGATATTTTAAAACACAAGAAAAAAAATCAGAGACATTATTTTTTAAATACCAGACATATTTTTAAAGTGAATTAAACCTCTAGAAATAACTCATTGCTATAATTAAAAATCCAATGGGTGGATTAAATAATAAAAGGCAAAGTAATTTTAAAATATTTCTAAATTGGAAAATCTGGAAAACTTCCTTTCCTGAAATACAAAGATAAAGAGCCATTGGAAATCAAAAAGAAGTTAAAAAATATGAAGATTATGAAACACAATAGAAGTCCAATAGTAATTTCATCAAGAAACAAAACACACAGCAGTAAGAGGATATACAGGGATATCATATTTACATAGTACAAGAGGCTGAACCCGGAGGCATTGGATGTCTGAGCTACATCTCCAGCCCTTTTTATTTTTGAAAAAGAGTTTTGCTAAGTTGCTAAGGGTCTTCTAAATTCCTGAGGCTGGCCTCAAACCTGCGATCCTCCTGTCTCAGCCTCCCAAGTACTGGGATTATGGGCATGCTCCACCATGCCTGGCTGGTAAGAGGAATATTTACAATAATGATGGGTGAGAATCTTCCAGAATTAGTGAAAGATGTGAATCTTTGGATTCAGAAAAGACAAAAGCTCCAAAGTAGTATGAATGAGAATGAAAAATAATCTTCAGAGCTTGCTGTGTTTGACCTGAATGTACAGAATGGGTGGAGGGACTTTGAGTTACTGGTTATCTAAGCCCATTTTGTGTTTTCATACCAAACTATCTCACACTAGTTAATGTATAAAGAAAAGAAGTTTTATTTGCCCATTTTCCATTGCTGTAACAAAATACCTGAGTCTGGGTACTTTGTTTTTAGAAAGAAATTCATTAAGCTTGCCATTGTGGGGGCACAGGTATAGACAGAATGAATGAAGAGAATAAAGAGTCCAGAATTTAAAATAGATACAACCAAGTTAACACTGCATATCAGTGGTGCTGGCTAATTGACTGCTTTTTTCTTTTTTTAATACTTTTATTGGTGCATTGTAGTCTCACATCATAATGTAAATCATAGCGATGGTGACATACATGCACACAGCACTTGGTGGGCTTTCCCCCAGCTCTCCCCCCCTCCACCCCATTCCCACCCAAATCCCCATACAGGGTATTGAGATTGACGTTATCATTCTCACATAATGTGGATGGGAGTAATTCCTTCATAGGAACTGATCCTCCCTCCCCAAAACCACCTTCCTGGCTCCACTGGGATTTCTCCTCCATTATCTGGAGTTCCTCTGGTATCCCAATTACTCCCTAGTTTCCGCATATGAGAGAAAGCATATGACCCTTCACTTTCTGTGACTGGCTAATCTCACTTAACATGGTGTTCTCCAGGTCCATTCATTTTCCTGAAAATGACATAATTTTGTTCTTCTTTATTGCTGAGTAGAATTCCATTGTGTGTATGTCCCACAATTTTGTAAAAATTCATCTATTGATGGACACCTAGGTTGGTTCCATAATTTAGCTATTGTGAATTGTGCTACTATGAACATAGATATGCACATATTACTGTAATTCTCTAGTTTCAGTTCCTTTGGAAAGATATCTCGGAGTGGTGTAGCTGGATCATATGATGAATCCATTCTCAATTTTCTGAGAAATCTCCACTCTGATTTCCATAGCGGCTGCACTAATTTGTAGTCCCACTAACAGTGTAGAAGAGTTCCAATTTCCCCGCATTCTCACCAGCATGACAGACAGTCAGTTTTTTAAAAATAATAATAATAAAATGTGGTGTCAGTAAGATGGCCAAATAGAGTGGTCCATCAGTAGCCTCCACCACAAAAAGACCTATAACAAAGAATAGTTCTGAATGGAGTGACTGAGGAAGGGAGCCCGAGGGTAGGGGGAAGTGTCAAGAGACCCATGGAACACAAAAACCCTAGATAGCACCCCAGAAGGGGGAGTAAGGTACCCTGTCTCTCCCACGGACTTCTCCTTGTGGGGAAAAAGTAAGCCAGAGATCCCCATTGGTCCCGATTGCCACAGCAGGTGACTGCACCGGGGATTCCAAAAGGCCCCAAACAACTGGGAAAGTTTTCACGTGGCTGCATTATTGCAAAGTCATTGTACAGCCCCTAGACACCATGATCTAGGCTGCTCTGGCTGGTGCCATCTTGAAAGGGAACCCTCTGCTGGACAGCGCCCTGCCCTAGGTGATAGCAGCCATGGTGTAGCACTCTTCTTGAAGCTCTGATGTCCTTTCACCATGACCACGTGGGCAGCTGCCACACCACAACCCCAGCTGCTTGAAGCCCAAGCCCAGCAGAAAGGCTGAGACTTAGGCTGCTGAATCCACCCAGTGACCCAGATATTATAGTTAGATATAAAATGTCCCCTAAAGAGCTCATTTATTAATACTCAGGGTTGATACAGTGGAGTCATGAGAGTTGTAATAGCAGAAGTGCATAACCCCATTGCAAGGGAGTTACCTGGGTGGTACCGGGTAGGCCAGCAGAGTGTGGGTAGAGGAGGTGGCCCTGGGCGTGCAGCCTTGGAGATTATACAAATGATTCCTCCTCCCCCGGCTCACTGTCTTGCTTTCAGGCACAGCCCTTGTGCTCTCCCTCTGCCTCCTGCTGTCATGCCCTGAGGTCTTCAGTCCCCAGCTTCCCATGGACTGGGCCTGAAACCATGAGAAAATAAACCTTCCTTCTTCTGAGTTATGTGGTCAGTCTTTTAGATTATGGCTGCAAGAATGCTGATGGATCACCAGAGAACAGGTGGGCTCTCACAGGGAGGGAGCCAACTCACAGCCAGCAGCCAGACACACCTGCAGGCACTGAGCCCAGCAAGAAAGCAGGCCAGGCTTTGGGCTAATCCCACAGTGAGCCTGCCTGCCACGCAGCCAGCTGGCCTGCAATGCCCGCATCAGAAAACTAGAAACACTTAAAATAACAATGCATCTCAAGAATTTAGAAAAGCAAGCTGGGAGCAATGGGCCATGCCTGTAATACCAGTACTTGGAGGCTGAGTCAGGAGGACCATGGGTTCGAGGCCAACCTCAGCAACCTAGCAAGACCCTCAGCAAGATCCTGTTTCAAAATGTAAAATAAAATAGGGCTGGGGGTGTGGCTCAGATGTAGACTACCTAGCATACCTGAATTCAATCCCCAGTACATCCCCCAAAACACGCACACAATCAAAAATCAATCATTTTTTTACAGGCAAGCCTCAGGAACTGTTTAACCCTCACTGCCACCTAGTGGTGAAATGTAGACATTCACAAGCATCAAAGGGTGTCTAAAGAGAATATTTACTGTTTCGCTCTGTTCTAAATTGAAATTCTGGTGGTGCTGGGTGTAGAACACAGCTATTCACCTGTGGTCACCTCATCTTAACCCTCTACATTAAAAAGAGCATGCAAACTCAAGTTGGTACTCTGAGTAAACTGTATTGAGGGGATTGAGGGGGGAGCTTTGCAGGTAGAATTTTGCTGTAAATGGAGGATTTTATCTGCCTCTGGGCTACGTCCCCTGTATTTTGTCCCATAAATAAGAGTCCCACACTGCATTAGTAATCTAAATAATCCTTATTCCTCCAACCTTCTGAGGCATTACTCTGTATTTACTCCAAATTAAAGCATCCATCTATGAGAAAATATACCAACTGAGATATATATATATAGATATATATATAGATATATATTTCATTGTGATAAATTATTCTTCATATGAAAAATTATATATTGTAAAAAATCTAATTGGTGAAACAAATGTTGAGTACAAAGGTCTCATGTTTGTGAATTTTCTTTTGTAGCCATTATTTCTATAAAATGCAACTTTCCCAGATTGAACTGTTTCTAAATTCCATTTTAGCCCCCACAAATTGCATTCTGCTTTGGTTTTGCCATTATTCATATTCATTTAAATTTCTAGATAAAGGAGAAGTGATTTGTCAATTCACTGATGAATTTCTGATCAGATATACTCTTTGTCCTGAATTGGATTCTAATATTGCTAATGGGGTTCTCCCACAAACTGGGCAGACTGCACTAGCTCCGAGAGCTCTGGGCTGAAGAAGGTGCATAGGACAGCATGAAGTACTCTCGGTCACATAGACTGGTGTCACCTACAGGTAACTGCAATGAGGCTCCCTGCTCTCCAGGCTTTATGGCTTTAATTTCTTTCTTTTGCCTTATTAGTGCTTAATGTTATTGGAACATGCAGTACCATGTTGGGTGGAAATGATGAACACAGATATTCTCACGTTGTTCCCAGCCTTTAAAAACAAGCATAAGATGTCACCATTAGGTAGGATATTACCTATAACATATTTGTTGTTGTACCTTTATCAAGTTGAGAACATTCCCTTCTATTCCTAATTTACTGGGAGTTTCTGTCATGAACAAACATTGGATGTTTCTATTTTATTCATATTTGTTCAGAATGGACATATATTTATTATCCTATAGTCTGTTAACATAATTAATTACAATTTGATTTTTAAGTGTTAAGCCGATATTCCTTTCCTGGGATAAACCCCAGGTGGTCATGATAAATACCTTTTTATACATTTATTACATTTGTTTTGTTGAGAACTTTTGCGACTAAGTTTACAAGTACAATTGGTCTATAATTTCTCTTCTGGTAACCTCTTCATGAGGTTTCGGAGTTAGTGATGTGCTATCCTCATAAAGTAAATTGGGAATTGTGGTCCTCTTTCAAAGTTTTTATGTAAAATTGGTAATGTTTTTCTCCTTTAACTATTTATAGGATTCAATCAGCCTTCTGGGCCAGAATTTTTCCTTATTAGGAGAGTTTCTTAAAACACAAAATATGTTAGTGTTTATTACTTATTTTACTTTATTGTTTATTTAATATTTATTGTTTAATAACAAATCATCATAGAGCTGTTCAGATGTCCACTCTCTTCTTGTCTCAGTTTCAATAAATTGTGTTCCTTAAGGATTTTTAAAAATTTAGTCTGTTTTCTTTTTTAATTTGGGTAGAGGGCAGTACTGGAGATGGAACTCAGAGGCATTTTACCTCTAAGCTACACCACCAGCCCTACTTAGTTTTTTCTTTTGAAACAGGGTCTTGCTAAGTTGCTGACGCTGCCCATCAAACCTGTGATCCTCCTGTCTCAGCCTCCCAAATACTGGGATTCTAGGCATGTGCCACTACACCCAGCTATTTCACCATGTTTTTAAAGGACACTTGCTGAATGCAGAATTCTAAGTCAATGGGGTTTTGCTTGTTCTCGGCATTTTAAAGATTCCATCCATCCATTCCTTGCTAGCTTACCTTTCTAATGAAAAGTCTGCTGCACTTCTTCCCATTGTTCCTGGGTGTGCACTATCTCTTTCTTCATGGCTGCTGTTAGGATTTTCTCATTATATCTTTAGTTTTCAAGCTGAGAATGGTGGTACATGCTTGTAATCCCAGTACTTGGGAGCTTTTCAGCAGTTTAACGATGACACTCCATGGTATGGTTTCCTTTATGTTAATTCTGCTTGGAATTCACTAGGATTTGGGTTTAGGGTTCTTTGGTTGATTGGTTGGTTGGTTGGTTGGTTGGTTGGTTGGTTGGTTGGTTGGTTTTGTTGTGCTGGGGTCTGAACCCAGGGTCTCATGGTGTATTAGGCAAGGGCTGTACTACTCAGCCACAGCCACAGCCCTCACTAACATTTTTAATTGATACTTTTCATCAACTTGGGGGTAAATTTGGCCATTATTTTCTAAAATTATCTCTTCTCCCTCAGTTCAATTATATAACACAAGTCATAGATACTGTATTGAGATTCATTTAATCTTAGCATCCTTTTTCTTGCATTTTGTTTGGATAATTTCTATTGAACTTGTGATCCTCCCATCTCAGCCTCCCAAGTGCTGGGATTATAGGTGCATGCTACCATGCCTGGCTTTAAGTGTTCTTTTAAATTTGTTTAGACATAGATATTAATCACATATAATTCTTGTAAATAAACAAAAGAAATTTTTAAGAAAAATTTAAAATTCATAATTCATTGTAATGCTTTCAAGTCAAATTTAATTGATCTACTCATTTCTTTCAATAACTGCTCATTGTTCTATGATTTGTCCCCAACAGGGACTGCCAGTTGCCTCCCCAAATTCATTAGTTACAAGATGTAATTTTTAGTTACACACGTCACCAAATTTAATACTGCATAACTTAGCCTCACTTCCATGTAGATGTGGTCCCATGACTATTTCTTTTTTCTATCTATACTTTTATTGGTGCATTGCAATCATACACTACCATGAGATTCCAAGGGATCTGTTACTATTGTGGCTTATGTCCTACTTCTGATAATTCACCTTCAAAGGGGAAATGGAGCTACCTTTCTTTCCTTTCCCTACCCTACTACCAGGAAGTTTAGTGATGAGGAAAACATGAGCATTCATGTTGAAGTGCTGGGAGCAGCCCTCGTGGCCTCGGGGTCGGGGGTCCCTCGATTGGTGTGGGATGAGACGAGGTCGAGAGAATATGCTCACACCCAAATGCAGTGAAGAAGCACATCTCTTTTATTTTTTGTCAGTTGCAGATTTATACTATTTTTTTACAGTGAGGCATATAGAACAGGAATTTTTACAGACTTGTTTTTCTAAAGGTTAATCACAACCAGTTAAGTTTACAACATGTATATAAAAATGCTTTTCCATTAGTTAAAATCTTTACAATTTTGCTTAGCCCCTCTAAGCAGTGTTCTTTCTTATCTAGGTAGTTAGCAGGTTTCAGGGAGACCAGGTAGCAGCAATTCAGATAAACTTGCAAAGCCTGTTTCTAGGCTAAAGCTTGTTGTCTTGAGGCATTGCTCTTTTACAGCTAAGAAATCAGTATCTGTCAGGCCACATGTTTCTAAGAAGTTTTTCTTATAATTAATAAAAAAGCAAAAACCCAAGGCACCCATAATTTCCAGAATATAATAATGCAAAGTGGAAAATGCCACGAATTCCCTCTTTTGGAATCGTCTGCCTTGCAGGACTCCAGCAGACCGAGCCTTGCTCAAGGTCCAGCTATTAAGGCGTTGTCACATTGAAGCATAACGGAGAGTAGCAGAGCAATGAGCTTGAAGAGGCCTGAGTCCCTGTAAGCCCCAGGGCACCAGGCCTTGAGTGCCTACCTACGGATGGCTCTTATGGGAGAAAGAGAACTTAATATTTTAAGCTATTATATGAGAGAGAAACTTTTAATTTTTTAAGCTCCTGTTCTTTGGTCTATTTCTGCTTTAAGCAACTATACCTAGTTCTAATTGATGTCTGTTTCTAGTGTTTTGCCACTACAAAATCCAGACACACTTGCACATATACAAAAAGGACCACAACACTGATTCTTACACGTGTCCTCAAGTTCCTGTGCTTTTGTTTCAATAATATATGCTTCCAATGCATGCTTTCTGAGTTGAGGGGGGCCAGTAGATTTTTCATGGGAAGAGATTTTCCCACATAGTTTTCCAAAAAACTATTTTTTTTAACTTAAGCAAAATTTAATATCCTTTACAAGATGAAATCTGTGAGAAATTCAAAAGGAAAGGCTGCTGTGTTTAAACACAGCAGTGCTCAGAAGTCTACGTGATTCCTAAGAAACCATCCTGGGCTCAGCCAGTTTGGGAGCTGCAGCTCAGAGCTCTGTCATGCTGGCCACCTGCAGATACCTGCAGAGCTCAACTGACCATTATTCTTTGCCATGATATTATTTCAATCACCTCTAATGCAAACATTAATTCCCATTTACACTGAAATCTAGTTCACAGCTTTCAAATTTTTCATAAACTAAGAGTCCTGAGTTGTCCTCAAGTGGTAGTGTTTATTGCAAGTCACGCAGAATATCTGGCAAAAACTTGAGTTAACATTTTAAAATTAGGCATGTCCCATTTAAAAAATCCAGATTTTCCACTTTCTTGAAAAGCGAAGGTCACAGCCAACCGGGGCTTGACTTGGTACTCGACAGCAGGGCCTGTGCTTCCGCCCTGGTTTGGACAGGTTCCCTCATTCAGTGACGCCCACCCTCCCCCAGCCCCACCTGCCCTGGCCCGCTGCCTGATGCTGAGGTGTCTGGGCTCACACTCCTGTTTGTACAAAACCACTTGGCTCATCGACTTGCACTATAAGGAAAAAGAACTTAAATTGTCTTGAAGAGGCGTTAGGTGTTAAGAGGATACAGCACTAGTCCCCCCAACCCCACACCACCTGAGCCAACCTGGACCAAAGTCCTGGGAACTCGAGCTCCAGAGGCAGGTGGCCGGGAGCCTCATCAGATGTCTTCATAGGAGCTGTCAGAGAACAGAAAGGGAGAGACCATTAGGGAAAGGGGAGCTGGAAGGAGAGGAGCAGAAGGTGGGAAGGGGAGACTTACCGGGATCTCCTAATCCAGACCAGGCCTAGAGCGAGCACAGACAGAGACACCAAGCAGGCCAGCACTATCAGGAAGATCAAGCCCGCTGACATGTGGCGCCCACCTGTGGGAACACAGGGTGGCTGTCAGCCGAGGCTCCTCCTGCGTCAAGCGCCCTGGCCTCAGCACCTGTGAGGAGGCCAGCTGCTTCTCGTCTCCCCCTCCACTGAAAGTCCTCGTCAGTTTAGACGCCCCCATCTTGCCTCAAGGTCTCACTCCAGAGTATGGCAGCACAGCATGGAGGGCAGCTTTGTGGCGAGGCCGGGTCCACATCCAGCTCTCCCACTTTCTCTGTGACTCTGGACAGTGAACCCAGCTTAGCCTTAACCTCTCCACTGGAAAACAAGAATGAGTGCATACTTCCCCGGTGCAGACTGGCAGCCACACACAGGAAGCCCTCAGTACCCACAGCTGCCATTGTCAACCCCCCTTCTAGCGGCCCTGGTTCCCTCTTGTGCTGAGTTTTTGTATTTTTGTTTTGTAGTCCTGGGGCTTAAATCACAGGGCCGGGCACATGCTAGACGAGGGCTCTATTGCTGAGCTAAAACCAGCCCTTTCTGTTTTATTTTCAGACAGGGTCTCATTAAGTAGCCTGGGCTGGCCTCAAACTTGCAATCCTCCTGCCTCAGCCTCCCCAGTAGCTGGGATTAGAGGCATGTGCAACCACACCCAGGAATTCTTTATTTGCTCCGTGTTTATAGAACACCTGATCTCAAGTCTTCTTGAGTTTCAGGTCTCTATTTCCCTCCTGTCTGTATCTGGAATCCCAGTCTTGTAGCTCTCCTAGTTGGGGACCTTCTGTGTGGAACTGGATGTGCCAAGTCCATCCCTCCCAGTGCCTCCTCTGAGCCCAAGGACCCCTCTCCCTTCTCCAGCTGGGCTTGTCCTTCTCACCCCAGTAGAGGACGAGGTCCTGCCCTCCCAGGCTGCTGTGCTTCACCCTGCAGGTCAGGCCAGCCGCCTCCCCGGCCGCCATGTCCAGGGACACTCGGAGATACCACGTCTCATCCGGGTTGGGCATGATGTCACCTCTCCGGGTGCCTGGCAGCTCCTGCTCACCCCGCATCCACATCACCCACACGGGCTTGGGGTGGAAGCCAGAGACGTGGCACACCAGCAGCAGACGGCCGGGCCCGGGACTGGGGCCACTGGACAGCCAGGCCTCGGGCTTCACTGGACAGGAGGGGAGGGGAGTTAAAGTGAGGACTCTGCGTGAGAGGCCCCAGGCTTCCGTCAGGCCACTTGCAGAGATGAAGTCCACAGGTGGCTTGAATGTGTTTGTGGCAGCTCATCCAGGAGAGCCAGCCCCAATCCCAGGGCCCTACAAATGCCCCTCCTGTCTCCTCGCTAACACCCTGCACTCAGCTGGAGCAGAAGCATGTTTCAAAAATTGCTTGGCTCAACTCTAACCCCCAGGTTTATTTAATTCAACTCACAGAAACAAAAGAGGTACTCAAGGATGGTCAGCGAAATAAACAAACACCCTCAGGACTTATCCATCTCTCCTGGGTCCTCCTCTTTCTCTGATGTCTGACGGGAACAGAACCCTCGCATGGAACCCCAGAAGGAGCCTGAGTGTAGGGGGTGGGGGGACACAGGTAGCAAACTGACCTTGCTTCTCCAGTTCTGACTTCCCTGCCTCTAAGAGGCCACTGACAAACTGAGGACACGTGTAGTTGAGGACCCACTCCACAGTCTCCCGTGTATACAGGTCCTGGTTGAGCACTTGGACGGCCCTCTTTATAGAAGGTGGGGCTTCTGGGGCTGACTTCCAGGAACTCTCCTGGAAACTCAGAACATAGCTTCCTTGAAATGCCACGAGGAAAAAGGCTTCTGAGACATTCCCAGGGTGCAACTCACAGCCAGCAGACACCTGGACCTCGAGGGGATCTGTGGGGGTGTGGGTCAAGATCAAAGGAGGATTTAAAAGGACTGAAAGAGCTGGGTGTGGTGGAGCACACCTATGATCCTAGCCCTTGGGAGGCTGAGACAGGAGGATTGCAGGTTCAAGGTCAGCCTCAGCAAAAAACAAGGCCCTGTTTCAAAATAAAAGAATAAAATACAGCTGGGGGTGTAGCTCAGAGGTAGACTGCCTCTTGGTCCACTTCCCAGTACCACACACAAATAATAAGTAAGTAAATAAATGGACGGGAAAGGATGTGGAGAGAAATTGCTAAACAGGTTATAATGTGTACCACAGTTGAAGGAAATGAGGGCAGGTAGCCTGGAGCAAGCAGGAATAAGGACTCTTTTGTTTGTATTTGTTATTTATTTACTTTTGTGGTGCTGGGGGTTGAATCCAGGAGCATTCTGCTTCCAAGCTACACCCCTCCCCCTAGCCTTATTTTATTTATTTATTTATTTATTTATTTATTTATTTATTTATTTATTTATTTTGTAACAGGGTCTTGCTAAGTTGCTGAGGACTTTGCTATATTGCTGAGGCCAGCCTTAAACCTGTAATCCTCTGGTCTCAGCCCCCCCAAGTGTCTGGGATTAGAAGCATGCGCCACCACACCCGCCTCTTGCAGACCCTTTAAATCTGTCTCACCCTAAAGAATATGGATATTTTGGAGCATCAGAGACTGGGGTATCTCCCGGCAAAAGTGGACCTTGGAAGAGGTGGAGAAAGCCCCAGAATCTCATCAGGGGAGGCCAGTCTCCTTACTAGGCTTCCAAATCCATTCTCCCCCTGTTCCCGGTAGATCCTACCCCTCAACTCACAGGCTAGGTGCAGCATTTTGACGAATTCCTGCACGTCTCTGATGAAGCTGCTCCGATAAACGAGAAATAAATGCTGCAGCTGCTCCCACTGCTGGTGGTTGAACTTGCCCCGGGACCAGGGCTTCAAGAAGCTAAAGGTCTCCGAGTCGTTGCTCCAGCGGTGAGTCTGCAGTTCCCCCAGCCAGGCAGAGCCGTCAGTGCGCGCCCAGCTGCGGCTGGCGAAGGAGGAGATCTGGAGGCAGCGGAAGGGCAGTGTCCTCTGCGGGACTGCGAGGCCTTGAACGTGGGACCAGTAGCCAGAGAGCCGACAACGTAAAGAAAAGGCAGGAAAACGCAACAGCAGTCCATGAGCCTCGCCAAGAGGGATGGTACCCACGTAACCCCGAGCTGCGCCGGAACCAGAGCACTGCACAAGGAGTCCCTGCCCATCCGCCCAGCTTGAGCCTCCTCAACCCGGCTCCCTCTCTCTTCCCTCAAGGGAGCACACCCGAATGCCCTTGTTCCACTCACTCACCCTCAGAACTTCCCCAAATCTGCAGGACCCACAGAAGCACAAACAGCAGGCGCCGCATGTCACCCGGCGGGCGTGGGAACCTGGCAAGGAACCTGGCAGCCGGGCCCTGGCCTTGGACCCCGCGCGCTCCGCAGCAGGCTCAGCTCCGGTGACTTCGCGGGGATTGCCAGCCAATTCCCAAGGTCCGAATGGGAAGAGTCTCTAGAGCCTCACTTGAAAAATTTCACCACCGACTTGTCTCCACCTCTGTTTCAATGAAAAGCAGCGGCAGGGCTCTGACCACAGGGGAAATGGCAGGACCCGGTGCGCTGCACCTCACAAGGCTGCCACCCAGCCCAGGCTCGCTGGCTCCGGGCCTTGGCTCCACTGATAGCCTTCATTTCCTCTCATATACTCAGCTTCTTCCTGTCCCTGGCTCTGCTCAAACACTGCCCCCAGCTTGCAGAGCTGGGGCCCTCCTCCCATCAGACCTGGGGCTCAAAGCTCATTTTCTCAGGAGCCTCTTCCCAGGCCCCCCAGGCTATGAGCAAAGGCAAGAGGACAGGCCAGGCCTACTCCTCAATACTAGCTCTGTGGACCTTCCTCCCTGCACGTGTAGAGCTGGAGATGACAGAAACATCCACCTGTCTGTCTCCCTCTATGCCCTCTCCTCCATCCGCTGAGAGACCCCAGAATGTGAGAGCACAACTCCCGGCTCTGGTTCCCCCCATTCTGCCATGGACCCCCTTGCAGTAAGAGCCCTGGAGAATGGGCCTCTGGCCCTCCTCCAGGCTGGAGTCTTGGAGGTAGCCAAAACCCAGCCCAGCTTATTTTACTTAATGTTCAAAATAACACAGAAAACATCTTCTTGCCAAGCACAGTGGCACAAGCCTGTCATCCCAGTACTTGGGAGGCTGAGACAGGAGGATTACAGGTTGGAGGCCAGCATCAGTCACTTTGTGAGACCCTGCTTCAAAAATAAATACTATCAGAGTTTGGGGTGTAGCACAGGGGTAGAAAGTTCCTTGAATTAAATCCCCAGTACCTGCCCCCCCCAAACACACACACACACAGGAAATAAAAGAAAGGAGAAAATTTCTAGTTACAAATAAGAGACTGAGTGATTTAGAATGCAAAATTGTTCAAATAGTGCAAGGGGATAATCGTGGAAATAAAAAGAGAAGTGGCTGTATGAAGCATGGGAAAATATCTAACTTTGCATTCTCCAAATTTCCCAGCTCCCTATAAAAACTTGGACAGTTCTGTTTCACTTTTTTATATGTTAAATTTTTCAAGTGCTAACACTTTTTCAGACTTAAAGACAAGAAGTTGAGTTGTTTTTATTTTGTTTTTTTAGATTTGATTTTGTTGCTTTGCTTTATTTTTAATTTTAATTATTTTATTTTTATAAATTTATTTACTTATTTATTTTTGGTACTGGGGATTGAATCAGGGGTATTCTACCTCCAAGCTATACCCCCAGCCCTATTTTTTATTCTTTATTTGGAAACAGGGTCTCACTAAGTTGCGGAGGGCCTCACTAAGTAGCTGAGGCTGGCCATGAACCCAGATCCTCCTGTTTCAGCCTCCCAAATGCTGGGATTACAAGCGTGTGCCACCACACACGGCTATTTTTGTAATTTTCTATTGGTGCATTGTTCTTATACATGATAGCGAGATTTGTAGTCATACTTTCATATAGGCACATAACACTATTTGGACTTTTCCTTCCTCACACCTCCTCTTTCCCTCGCTCTTCCCTCTCCTAGTGGGCTTCTCCTGCTCTACTGGTCTCTCTCCTAATGTTTACGTGGCCCTTCACTGTCTGAGCCTGGCTGGTCTCACTTAGCACCATATTCTCCAGTTCCATCCATTTTCCCGCAAGTAACATAATTTTGTTCTTCTTAATGGCTGAGTGAAACTCCATTGGGCGTATATGCCGCATGTCCTTTCTCCATTCAGCACTAGGACATCTAGGTTGGTTTTGTAATTTGGCTATTGTGAATTGTGCTTTTATAAACATGAATGAGCACGGGTTGCTATAGTATTCTGACTTTCTTTTGGAAATACACCAAAGAGCTATATAGCTGGGTCAAAAATATATCTTAACAGCTGCTTTCTCAGAATCTCCAACTATGATTTTAAAATAAAATTTTGTTTGTATGTGTGTGTGGTACTGGGGATTGAACCCAGAGGCATTCTACCTTCAAGCTACCACCCCAGCCCTATTTTTCTTTTTATTTGGAAACATGGTCTCACTAGGTTGACGAAAGTCTCACTACTTGCTGAAGCTGTCCTTGAACCTGTGATTCTCATGTCTCAGCCTCCCAAGTACTGGAATTACAGGCATGTGCCACCATGCCCGGTTTAAAATCAAAGTTTTAAAGACAAAGAGGAAGTGCTCACCATTTTATAAATCCCTTTTCTGTGACTCAAAATTACAAAGCAAATGCCTATGGCCAGGCATGGTGGCCCACACTTGTAATCCCAATACTTGGGAGACTGAGACAGGAGGATCACAGGTTTGCAGCCAGCCTCAGCTACTTAGTGAGACCCTCCACAATTTAGTGAGACCTTGTTTCAAAATAAAGAATAAAAAATAGGGCTGGGGGTGTAGCTTGTGTAGGGCACTGCCATGATCGTCTGGAAAATCGGGTAAAAGATTAGCAGGCCTGGGCCTGTTTTGGTTTTTCCCAGGCAAAACAGCCCTGAAGCTAATCAGAAAAAAAAAAAAAAAAAAAAAAAAAAAA
>PVLC010036750.1:0-15633 GCA_004027655.1 Graphiurus murinus | reverse complement strand
TTTTTTTTTTTTTTTTTTTTGCAGTACTGGGGATTGAACTCAGGGGCATTCTACCTCCGAACTATACCCCCAGCCCTATGTTTTATTCTTTATTTTGAAACCGAGTCTCACTAAATTGCGGAGTGCCTCACTAGGTAGCTGAGGCTGGCCGCGAACCTGGATCCTCCGGTCTCAGCCTCCCGAATGCTGGGATTACAAGCGTGCGCCACCACGCCCGGCTTCCTTTGAAGGAGTTTTATAAAATTTATCTCACATTTTACAAAGGGGATATTTGTGATATGTTTTGTTTGGTCTTTGATTAAACCACTGATCCCCATTAATCTGAGTTTAAGCAAAAGTTATTTAAACAATTGATTTTCTCTTTCCCTTTGCATTCTATTTATATTCCCTTCCTTTATTTAGGTGTTTATTTGACTGACAGTCGAGAAATCTGTATCATGTTTAAGAGGATAAGACTTCAGTGTGAAAGTGGGTAAAACTCTCCTTAAAAATTGGAGAGTTCAGAGTCAAACATTACATCCAGAGTAATTTTACATAGGGTCAAATCTTCTGAAAAAGATCTGATTTTCACAGAGCTTTTCTTATCCTTTCATCTGAAAGCATTATTTATTTTTCTCAAAAAACTGGGTTGTTTTCTAGTGTTATTTCTAGATTATCCAGAAATAAAAATAAAGTTTGCTGACAGCCCCTACCTTTCTCTACGATATGGTTGACAATCTATCACTTCTGATACCTTTACTTTTTGGTTCCTTTTTTGTTGTTTTCTCTCAGAAATTAAAAATTTCTTTGGGCTCTATTGCCAGAAGCTCTGGTCAAGGTATAAACTTTTCAAGACTTTGAAGCTGTTTCCCTGGGAAGCAACAGGGATTAAGGCCCTCCTCTGGGTCTCTGAGATTTCCTAATCATATTAAGGAAGAGAAAAGTCTGGAAGAGAAATGAACTACACGCTTTCTGCCCCCATTCCCCTTGGACTTCCTAGATAGGATTAAGAGGTTTATATGGAGGACACAGCATTTAATTTTCCAATGATTCCTCTCATTTTTTGGTAGTGGGAAGCCGAAGCTTCATCTCACAAGGAATCTTTTCTAACTTACTCTGTTGGTATCCTTCTTAGTACAGAGATCTGATTTGGCTCCCTCTGCCTATGTGGCCTTGGGCTGAGGTGATCACTGGCTCTTTTTCTCCATGTCTGTCTTGTCATTTACCATGGTTCTTGGCCTGGCTTTATAGCAAGAACTGGAGAACAAAGTCAAATTCAGTTAGAAATCTGGACTGTTTTGTTCCTGGCATTTCCCTGAGTTTCAAATGCAGTTCCTGCCCACTGTCCTGGGGAAACATGAACTTGGTTTGTGGATGTTGTTTCTGCAACTCAGTTCTTGCTCCCCTTGACCTGCTTTGGTGCTAGCAAACTCATGTTGTCAAAATGAAACATGTCTCTGGTGAAGGGGAGCACCCTTGTCTTTGCTGATCTGCAGCTCAGCACCCAGGAACCTGTGAGGGCTGCTCACCATTTTGTCCCTTCTCTTTCTTTCTGCTTATGTTTTAGCTTCTGACTATGGCCTGTTCCTTTCGGATGAAGACCCCCGGAAAGGGATTTGGTTGGAAGCAGGCAGAACACTGGATTACTACATGTTGCGAAATGGGGTATGCTGCTGGGCTGCTATATGTTCTCATCGCTTTGTCCCCTGGGCCTTCTAGAAAAACCAATGTCATTATGCTATTTTGATTCAAGGGCATCTTATTAACAGTTTCCATGTAATATACTTTGTGAGACTGTCCAGGTGATGAAAAAATATCAACAATCCAAATTCTTGAGATACCACAGAGAGATTGGAACAGTTTTTTCCATGTCATTATTGGGCTTGGTAGTTGTAAGATAAGATATGGGATCTTCTGGTGACTGTGTAGGCAGCATCCCTGTTGCTGATGAAGGAGCGTAAGACTAGATGAGAGGGAAAACAAAGTATAATCCTGAAGATAGTCTGATGCTGAATGTTAATCAGCGCTTTGTTTTTTGAAAAAGAAACTTCAAATCAGAGATGTGTGTTAAATAACCATCAGTACTAGTAATAACAATGGCATGGTTGTTTAATGGAAAGAGGATAGGTAATAAGTAAAGATATGTTAAACATTGTTCTGTTCAATCTCCAAGAGACTGGGTTTTTGGTATATAGGATGATGTAAATCTGTCAAATTGGCCGTTATTCCTTAAAGCAAGAGTAAAATTTGATTAATTACTTTTAATTAACTTCCCCTGCATAGCTCTGTTTTAAGTGTAGTAAAAGCCAGGGACAGTGGTGCAAGCCTGTAATCCCAGTACTCAGGAGGCTGAGACAGGAGTATCACAAGTTCACAGCCAGCACTAGCAACTTAATAAGGCCCTCCGAAACTTAGTGAGACCCTGTTTCAAAACAAATAAATAAATAAAACGAGGCTGGGGTATATCTCAGAGGTAGAACATCCCTAGATTTAATCTTCAATATCCAAAACAAAACAGAAACAAGCAAACACACAAAAAAACCCAGGCCTCTTCTAAAGAAATAACTCCCAAACTTATTAGCCCTGTTTGTTCTTGCCCTTATATCTCACTTGGACTCTTGTGAAAACCACTTCAACTATGACATGCCACTGCTGTCAAGAATTATGGAGATACTTATAAATGGAGATTTTTATAAAACAAACATTTTATTTATATAGATAGCAAAAATTGCTTGATGATACAAAGATGATTGAAGACACTCCATGAAAATTAAGGAAGATTTCTTTTTTTTTTTTTTTATACTGGGAGCTGAACCCAGGGGCATTCTACCTCCAAGCAACACCCTTAGTCCTATTTTTTATTCTTTATTTGAAACAGGGTCTCACTAAGTTGAGGAGGGCCTCACTAAGTAGCTGAGACTGGCCGAGAACCCGGATCCTCTAGTCTCAGCCTCCCAAGTACTGGGATTACAAACGTGCACCACTATGCCTGACTGAAAACTAAGAAAGATTTTGAAAGAACAGGGAAATCAGCATCTGCTAGGGATTTTTTTTAATGTACAAGATTGTCATCTATTTTTCTACTCATGTAAAATAGCTATATGCTTGTACTCTAGGATATTTTGGAATATAAAAAGAAACAGAGGCCTCAGAAAATCCGGATGCTGGACGGATCTGTGAAGACGGTGATGGTGGATGACTCTAAGACCGTGGGGGAGCTCCTGGTCACTATCTGCAGCAGGATAGGTAAGCGCTCCCCTGTCCCAAGCCTGGCTTTGCTTTGTTTTTAATTACATGCCTCCTCCTTTTCTTCATCACCATTTGGTGTCTAGATAATTCTGAATCTGTCTTAATACACTGAGTTGTCCCACTCCCAAGAGAATGTGTCCATTCTTGTGATTTGCCACTCCACTAAGTGGCAGAATTGGACTTCAAAGTCACAACTGAAAATTTTTATTTCCCTTTCAGGAAACAAAAGGGGTTTTCACTGGAAAGTAATTTTTAATAAATAGTCTAATTCACACACACACACACACACACACACACACACACACACACACACACACCCTGACATCATTGCTGGCATTGTATGCAAGCATCATTGATGTTCATTATCTCTACGAGTACCATGGTGAAGGCCTATGTGATAGACTATTGGGCATATGTTTTTCTGATAACTTCTCTTAGTCTCCCCAGAGAACAATTCTGCCTTCTTCCCACTTGACAATATTTGGAAAAGTATTTCAGATATTTGAAAAGAGTAGCTTTGCCTTACCTTAGTTTTCTCTCCATGGAAAAGTTACTTTGACCTGTTGTTCTACATCATCTTCCCTCTCTCTGCCTGGTCTCTATTCTTGTTTCTCATAAATTAATCCAGAGAATTGCACATAACATTTGAATGTGAATTAACTAGCTACAGATCTTTCCTTTGAGCCTGAACTACTTGACATGTGGCCTCCTTGCCCCTTGAAAGAGCAAAACCTCTTTCCAATCTTTACCAACATAGATTCTTCACAATATCCCAGGCCCTAAGTGGATGGAGTTGACAGAAATTTAGTCATTTAGAATTATAACATTTTTAATTGGTGCATTGTAATCATATATCTTCATTAGGTATAGGCTCTCAATGCCAAAAGGTCCACTCCCACAAGTGTCATACTTCACCTCTGTTCACCTTCTTTTGGCAAAAACTTATCTATGTGGTCAAACTTAGTGACAAGGGGTACTGGGAAATGCAGCTTCTAATGTGCCTTGCTCTAACTCTCATGACTAAGGATGGAAAGAAGAATCAATGTTGTGGACAATCAGCCATCTGTGCCACTTTTCTTCTTCTTCTTCTTCTTCTTCTTCTTCTTCTTCTTCTTCTTCTTCTTCTTCTTCTTCTTCTTCTTCTTTAATTGGTGCATTGTAATCATACATCTTTGTTAGGTACAAGCTGGTAAAGGCATACATGCACACATTTCTCATTTAACCCTTCCCCAATTCCTGCCCCACTCCCTTGCCCTCCCTCCTCAAGTTCAGTTTAAAGATTGACTTTGATATGTTTGTGAAAGTACATCATGTGCATTAGGGTGCCCCCCTCCCCCCATCACCTTCCGTTAAGTCACCTTCTTTGCTCATCTAAGGTTTCTCCTTCTTCATCTAGAGTCCCTCTTATGTCCCACTTTCTCCCTAGCTTCCGCATATTAGGGAGAGCATGTATGAATAATCTCACTTAACATAATGCTTTCCAGTTCCATCCATTTGCCTGCAAATAACATGATTTTGTTCTTCTTTATGACTGAGTAAAATTCCATCGTGTACATATCCCATAGTTTTGTAATCCATTCATCTGTTGATGGACATCTTGGCTGGGTCCATAGTTTGGCAATTGTGAATTGTGTGGCTATAAAAATAGATACACATGCATCGGTCTGATAGTTTGGTTTCCATTCTTTTGGGTAGATACCCAGAAGTGGTATTGCTGGATCATATGGTAGGTTCATTCCCATTCATCTGAGGATTCTCCATTCTATTTTCCAAAGTGGTTGCACTAATCTGCAATCCCACCAACAATGTATTAGAGTTCCCACTTCTCCATATCCTCACCAGCATTTTTTGTTGTTTGTGTTTTTGATGATGAGCAAAGGCTCTAAATAGACACTTCACAGAGAAGAAATACAAATGGCCAATAAATGTATGAGGAAATATTCAACATCATTAGTAATCAGAGAGATGCAAATCAAAACTACCTTGAGATTTCATATAACATATTTTCTACTGTTAGGGATAACGAACTATGAAGAATACTCTTTAATCCAAGAAACCATTGAAGAAAAGAAAGAAGAAGGGACGGGTACACTCAAAAAAGATAGAACATTGTTGCGAGATGAGAGGAAGATGGAGAAGTTGAAGGCCAAGCTTCACACAGATGATGACTGTAAGTGTACAAGGAGCAAGTGTGACCAAGGCCCAAGACGCCCTCTCCTCCCACTGTCTGTATGGCACAAAGCAGGTTTTGGGATTTTTGGTAATCTGTAAATGTCTTGGTTCGTGTCACTAAAATTTTAAAGATGTCTAAAGACATGTCACCTTCTTTGCCTATCTAAGGTTTCTCCTTCTTTGTCTAGAGTCTTTAGACATAACTACTTCTGTTTCACATCTAAAAATATTTCTTCATATTGAATATATAAATTGTGTTCACATTTTCTCCATTATCTTCTAAAACTTTGTTAATAGCTTAAACTTGGATTCAAATAAAGTTAGATAATGTGCCACTTAACTATTCTAAGTAGTTCCCTCTCTCACTCTTTTAATTTTGTTCTTGCAATTCATGTGTGTATGCAAAGAAACCCAGTTTTTAGTTGTATAGCATTTCCTAAACTGTGGATTTGGGGGACTAAATACCTGAGTGTCATATAACATGCCCCTGTGTCCCTTTTAATTTCTGAGATCCAGAGGCTTGCTCAGATATGTGTGTGTGTGTGTGTGTGTGTGTGTGTGTGTGTGTAGTGTGTGGTTGTGTACACTTGCATTTAGAAGTTGTTTCTGTTTGTCTTTTGAAGGAAGATGTGAACAGCTATCAATGACCAATGCCCAGATCCATCATTTCCTTAGGGGTTAAAATTGATCATATAATTCTTTCAAAGGAACATCATTCTTCACAGCCATCAACCAGTTAGTATATGGAAAAGCAGCGTGTACCCCCCTACTCCCCCAAAGCCCATGTTGTATGCCCCTCTTGCCCACCCTCCATGGAGAGGATCTGAATCCATTGCCCAGGCCACTTGGGCATTCCCACCTCCTTGTTCTGCTCTTGCTGCAGCACTAGGGTGACATCATCATGGTCATTCTGTTTATTGATTTTTGGTGGGGCCATCATTTCCTCTGACACCTCCATTCCCTTTTCTTTCTGCCCATTAAATTTCCAGTTACATATTTATTTCCAAGACACTTTAATAGACAGATCCCAAGGATCTATTAATGTGTACACAGTAATCTCCCAGGTACCATGGGAGATGAGGTCTGTCAGACACATTCATGTGCTAAAGCTGCTTAGAATTTGGTGAGGCTGGTCATAAATACTAACCAGCACCACATTTGTTAAGCTCAGAGAGGAATGGAGGACAGAGCACTGAGAGAAGTATGCAAGTGATGGAGTGGTTCCTGTGCACCAAGATTGGAGGACAGGATTCTTAGAGGGACATTCAAGCTGCCCTGTGGGGTTGGGGGTGTCTGCCATCTACACTCTTCAGTGTTCTGCTTCCCCCACTGTGACTTTCACTTTCTTCTTCTTTTCCACTTGGAGTGAGAGGTAACTTGTTAGACACAGTGCGTCTGAATCACATCACTTAATGGGATTGAAATATCTACTCCTGAGTGTGTGTGTGTGTGTTTTACTAGAGATGAACCCAGGGGCATTCTACCTCTGAACCACTCCCCCAACCCTATTTTTCATTTTGAAACAGGATCTTACTAAGTTGCTGAGGCTCTCCTAGAACCTGTGATTCTCCTGTCTTAGCCTCCCAAGTAGTGGGATTACAAGTGTGCGCCCACGCCTGGCTCTATTCCTGATTTAATGGAGAATTCTCACTTGGTTTCTTAGCACAAAACACTGGCTTCCTCATTCTCCCTCACCACCCCTGGGGAGACGGCATGGTATAAATTCATTGTAGTGCTTTAGCTAACATTAGGAGTGGCTGGGAATTATCTCCCTCATTGGCCTTTTGATTGGTCAGATGGTAAATGTGAAATTATTTTGCAAAGTTAAAAGGCACAGTTCTAAGAAAAGAAGTAAGGGACTATCAGCATTGTGGCAATCCACATCTGCATCATGCTGCTATTTTGGTAAATCTCTTTCAATTTAGAGGAAAAACAAGCCGGGCATGGTGACACATGCTTGTAATCCCAGTACTTGGGAGGCTGAGACATGAGGATCGCAGGTTTGCGGCCAGCCTCAGCTACTTAGTGAGGCTCTCCGTAACTTAGTGAGACCCTGTTTCAAAATAAAGAATAATATATAGGACTAGGGGGTAGCTAGGAGGTAGAATGCCCCTGGGTTCAATCCCCAGTACCAAGAAAAAAAAAAGAGGAAAAACAGACACAGATCTTTCCTATGTCTTGTGTTGCAGTAAACTGGCTGGATCATAGCCGAACATTCAGAGAACAAGGAGTAGATGAAAATGAAACATTGCTGCTTAGACGGAAGTTCTTCTACTCTGATCAAAATGTAGACTCAAGAGACCCCGTGCAGCTGAACTTGCTTTACGTCCAGGTACACTGTTGACTGCCCGCACACTGTGGCTGGGGAGCTTTCAGGAAGTTTCGGAGGGTCTCCTGGGGAGCTGGAGCCCAGCTCTGGCTCCCACAGCATTTACAGCATCTGGCTTCTCACTGGTGCTGATGCAGGTTGATACTGGACATGAGCTGTTGGCCATCCAGAGGCAGGCCTCTCTGTGTCTCTCTTGGGCTTACCAGATTGGGACATAGTGGCTGGTACTGTCCTCTACCTGGCTTTGAGAGACAGTTGTAATTCATCTAGCTGGCTCTCCATTTCAAATACTTTAGAGCTTTATTGACTAGTGCCTTAGAACCCCACAGAATGTCAGTCAGCAAATCAGTACTTCTCACTGAAACCTATCCTCTTAATAACCTTTTATATCTTTACCATTAAGTAATTGCTCGAAATCAGACAAGTCATTTAACATATCTGAGTTGAAAATTTGCAGTATATAAGATGCATACTGCACCAGACTGTCTCCCAGATATATTTTTGTTGCTTAAGTGAAATATCATTTGTATGTCCCCCACTTTGTCTTCTTTGTTCCTTTCCTTCTCTGTCCATTTATCTATGTATGTATCCATAGAAATGGCATAAGGGTTATACACTGCAGCCATACTCTCTGTATTTGAAAGAAACAGCTCATTTGTTTAAGTATTAAGTACTGGTAAATCCCCTTACACATTATGTAATTGTGTATGTATTTTCTGTGGCTGCTTTTGTGTTCTAGTGGCTGGGTTCAGTAGTTGCAACACAGACTGGGTGGCCCTGAGGGTCTGAAATGTTTATTGCTTGGTGTTTTAGAGAAGTTTTCTGATCCCTGAGTTAGTGGAAGGAAGCAATGGCATGGGAAGAAGCTGGAAGGAAAGGAGACATGAGGGCAATGAAAAGATGCTTGTGAGTTTAAGGCCCAAAGTGATAGCTAAGAGCATTCATCACAAGGTTGTCAGGGGACATTTAAGTAGAGAAAGGAACAACAGAAAGAAGAGGAAGAAAAAGCAGCACAATGATGGATGGAGAACTGGGACCAAGACTTCAGATACAGTGGGCTTGCTTGTCCTTCCTCTTAACATCTTGAGTATTGAATTCTCATCTTTGCATGTGCATGTGTTTCTTTCTCTGTGTATATTGTGTTGGTTTTTACCATGGAATTGGAATTGGGGTTAGTTTTACTTTATGTTTTTTTATGCTAATTTTATGATTTGGGGTCATAAGAAACTAAATTGTGTTTCCAATTCAGCCTGTACAAATCTGATCATTTCACAAGGATTTTCCTTGCTCTTTATTATTCACAGTCACTTCTGCTTTCCTGTACCAGCAGTCTGTCATGCTTTACAGCTGTCACAACTTTGGGCAAAGACCTCTTCCTTTTGCTTTGAGTCCATTGTCCCTTCAATGTCCGCTGTACCCTCAGTGTGTCTGGTACCTTTCTTACTCCCCAGAGTATGTGTGCTCCTGTAGGTAAGCACCATCCCCCAGGCCCCTGATGCTTTTTCTTCCTTTGTGATTCAGGCTCGGGATGATATCCTGAATGGCTCCCATCCTGTGTCCTTTGAGAAAGCCTGTGAGTTTGGTGGATTTCAAGCACAGATACAATTTGGAGCTCATGTGGAACATAAGCACAAGCCTGGATTCTTAGAGTAAGTGACACTGTGTTTTTGTTTTTTGTTTTTCTTCACTAATTTTTGCCTGTGTATTTTTGAGCAAGATAACCCCAAACACGCACCCTGATTTTAGTCAATTGTGAGAACATGTTAGCTTTCACTCAGTTGAGTATGTGACAAAATTTGTGGACCATAGAGGGAAGCAAGAGGAATAGAAATATCATGTTGGGATGACTGTAAAGGTGGTCTGTTCCGAGTTCTAGCAGCAGGTGATTTCTTGTGTGCTGGAGATTCTGTGCCCTTCTCCCTGCTGGACATGATCCAGGCTGTCCAGCAGTGTCTCCTGAATAGAAGACCTCACTCCTTCCACCTCCATTAACACAGTGCTTCTTCTTACTGCACTGTATTTCCCCATCTTCAATTGCTTTAGACTCCTATATTAGAACAAGAGAGTGTAAATGAGAGACTCACATTCATTATTATGATCTTTTAAGTTCTTCGTTGCTTTGAAAGTGTGGTGTGTCCATAAAATACTTGCTTGACTCTTTTTTTTTTTTTTCCAACTTGACCTTTAGTTCTCTTTTGTAAAATGATGGGGTATTTTTTTTTTCTGGCTCTGGACTCTGAGCTGGCAAGAGAAAGCTGACCTACAGATTCCTGGTGGCCCCACAGTGTGTGGGCTTTAGGGTTGGGTTTCCTGGAAATCCCCAGCAGGACAATCCCAGGCACTAGTAGGTTGCTGTTTGTTTGAAGTTATCTTCCCCTCTCTTTTGATCAGGATTTTTCCCCCCAGGGCTTTATGTATATATTCCTCAGATAAGACTTTTTTTTCTTTAGCCACACCTCCCTTCTTGCTTTCTTCTTCCTCTTAGTGCAAATGAAACATTTGGGTGACCCTCCCCTCCAAAAAACAAGTCCCCTAGAGTCTCATCT
Source organism: Graphiurus murinus (assembly GCA_004027655.1). NCBI lineage: Eukaryota > Metazoa > Chordata > Mammalia > Rodentia > Gliridae > Graphiurus > Graphiurus murinus. Next base: position 5,358 of record PVLC010036750.1, on the reverse strand, counting down.
CAAGTGCCACCGTTGAGGTTTGGAATGGGAGCTGCTGTGAACGTTGACTAGGTAGAGAACAAGAGTGTCTCTGGAGGATGCAGCCAGCATGAGAGGTGCTGAGCAGGTCACCTAGCGTATTCCATCCAAGTGCTTTGAGGGGAAGGATAACGCAGTGGCTCATGTATCCCTTGACCCCACTTTCACCTGGATGGGAAATAATTGGGACCAACTCATGCCTCTGAACAGGAAGGAAACCTGACTTTTCTCCTGGTGACAGATAATGCCTGGCCAAAATACTATTGGGTCTAAACTGAGTTGGTAGAAGAAAAAGGGTGGAAAAACATGCTTGGGTTAGCATACCCAGGAGCCTTTCCATGGTGATGTCTTGTCTTACAGTATACATACAATGACATTGAGTGGTTTTGAGAAATTCCTATCATTTGTTCTGTTCTATATTCCCCCAAAGAGTCACATGGCCAAGCTTTCCTCAGGGACCTTTTCTGCCCAGCTGGTCTGGCCTCCTGCAGGAGCCTCGGGAAGCCTGCCTTTCTGCCTTGGGACACTGCAAGGCACCTTACCAAAGACCATGCGCATGAGTTCTTTTACAGGTTTTCACATTCCCGTCTTGGAACCTTACAGCTGATTCCTCAGACACATCTGATGTCATAAAACTGAGGATCATGACCATAGATACTGATAAACAAACACCAAGAACTAGTTAGGTCTTAGAGAAAACACTTCTAAAATGACTGATGAAAAATAGGAGAAAATGGAGGGAAAGTCAGTGAGCAAAGAAAAACAAAATAGAACAAAAACATACTAAATGGACTGTTTCCCAAGTTCAGGCTTTCATATCTGTAATCATGTGTGGCCGTGGTGGAGGGAGATCTAACCACATCCATTTGAAGGGTGCCTGTAGTTGATGCTACCCTGATGATTTCATGTGTCCTCTCTCCAGAGCACTGGGGCAACTAATTCTCAGAGTCCCCTTGTGAATGGAGAATGCAGTAATTTACATAGAAAATGTGAAAGAATCACAGAGAGGAGTGGCTCATTCACAGAGTTTTTCTGTACATAACTCTTGACTTGCAATGCTGAGCTGTATTGTTTTCAAAGGCCTTTCTACATTCAGGGAAAAGTTAACCCTTTCATTGGTTTCTAAGTCTGCAGCAAAATTAAGGAGGTTCTTTAAAATTCTTGGGTCTCTTTCCCCATCAGTTGTACCAACTGAATCATGGTGGATTTCACTGCAATGCTGGATAGAGATTACAGACTAATCTCAGAGTATCAATATTGGTCTTAACAGTATCTACTGCAATCTCTGGTCCTGTTTTATGCTGTATACTCATTTTCCAGTAAAATGATCCTTTTCTTAATAATCTGAGATAGCAAAAGCTAAGTAGTTGTATTGCATCAGTTTTTTTTCCCCTAACATTATAAAATGAAGCTCATGCTTCTAATGGTATGTGTACTCTTACTCAGATTCTAAATTAAAATAAGCTTGTTATGCCTAGCAGTTATTTTCCTTATGAATTTGATTTACTTTTTAATTAAACCAAATCTAATATATATAACATAGCATTTCCATTTCATGTAGATATTTAATTGTGCATGTTAGTTGCTTATACCATTCAGGTGAAACTTCCTGAGGAGGTCAGCCTCCTCTTAATTAAAACAAACCTGCAAAGCCTTTCTTCCCGGATTTGCAAGTTGGATGTCGGGTCCTGTTTTTTCCTGAGCCACCCCTGGTGACTGGCAGAACTTCATCATGGAGCCTCCACACCATTTGCCATCTAGCTTTCACATGTGCTACTTAGCTGGGCAACTCACAGTCTAAAAATATAATGATAGAAGGTTGTGTTTATGACAGGGCCAGATTAAAGATACAGCCACCAGAAATTTGAGTCACATAATTTATGAGTTATGTAGGGGGATGTTTAATAAGTATATTGTTTAATTTTTTTAATTTTTTAATTTTATATAATTGGTACATTATAAACATACATCTTTGTTAGGTACAAGCTGATAAAGGCATATATGCACACATTTCTCATTTAACCCCTTCCCCAATTCCCACCCTGCTCCCTCACCCTCCCTCCTTCTCAAGTTCAGTTTAGTGATTGACCTTGATGTACTTGTGAAAGTACATCATGTGCATTAGGGTGTCCCCCCCACCCCCGTCCATCCCCTTCAGTTAAGTCAACTTCTTTGCTTATCGAGGGTCTCTCCTTTTCCATCTGAAGACCCTCTTATGCCCCATCTTCTCCCTAGTATCCACATATTAGGGAGAACATACGCTTTTTTACTCTTTGTGACTGGCTTATCTCATTTAACATAATGTTTTCCAGTTTCATCCATTTCCCAGCAAATAACATGATTTTGTTCTTCTTTATGGCTGAGTAAAATTCCATTGTGTACATATCCCATAGTTTTGTAATCCATTCATCTGTCGATGGACATCTTGGCTGTTTCCATAGTTTGGCAATTGTAAATTGTGCAGCTATAAACATAGACACACATGCGTAGGTCTGATAGTTTGGTTTCCATTCTTTTGGGTAGGTACCCAGAAGTGGTATTGCTGGATCATATGATAGGTTCATTCCCATTCATCTGAGGATCCTCCATACTGTTTTCCAAAGTGGTTGCACTAATTTCTAATCCCACCAACAATGTTCCTCTTTCCTTCTGTCAAGAAGCTGCATTTGCAGCAGTTTTAATTCAAGCTCTGCAGTTCAGTCGCTCACTGCTCTGGCTCTGGCGAGAGAGGTGAGCTGGAGTGGTCCCGCGGGGGCTTATGCTGGTTGTCTGGTCGTCCCAAGCATTGGGTTGCTGTGGAAAGTGCCGGGTCCGCTGCCTGGGTAGGGTATGGAGATCTGGAGTCGCTTCCTCCACGTCTTGTCGCTGGATCCGCAGCGCTGTTAGCAGACCCCGGCGGCATATGGCTGGCTGCTGCGGCTCACCGCCCGGTGCTGAGCCACCTTGCAGCCAGACTCTTTTGCTCTCCCTGATCAGCTCTCTAATGACCCCAATCTCTTTGGTTGTATTTCAAATTTAGCTTTTTTGTTGCTTTTTTTTTTTTTTCTTCCATTAAGAAGCTGCTTTTATGGCAGATTTGATATTCGAGCTCTCAGCGTCTAAGGCAATGTGTTTCACTCAGACGCCATCTTGGCTCCTCTTCTATTGTTTAATTTTTTTGAAAAACTTGTTTGGCTTTTTTGTTCAATGTCAACATACTATAGACATTTTATGAAAATCTCTTAAGTTTCTCCATACTCTTCAATGATTTCTGTACTCGATACCACCTTAGTGAACATACTCATTTAGAGAAGTGAAAATCGGAGACAAAAAGACTTGCAGAGTTTTCAGGGAACTTAGGGATTACTTAGTATACCCATCTCCTCTATAGATGGGGAAAATGGATGACAGAGAGAAAGAGAACAGAACTGTCAAGATCTCAAAGAAAGAAAAAAGCCAGGTCTTCCAAATTGAGTCTGATGTTCTTTATCTACATGAAAATTTTTCATAGGTCACCTCCAAAGAGTCCCAGAAAGGGATACTTGATTGGAGCATGAAATCAATATAGTACATAATCTAATAATTAGGTATTTGCTTTATGACCTTCTGTGACCAGAAAATGCTTTCAGGAAACATGGTGTATGTTCTCTAACTCATGAAGGCCTTGCCTGTGTGTGCTTCCACATCAGTTATAGGGAAGACAAGGCAGATATCATGTACTAATTCCTTGAGTCCACAGTCTATGTGGCAAATTAAGCATATGAAATATTTATTGTGGAGAGCCAACAGTTGGCTCTGATTTTAACAAAGTCTAGCCTTTTAACTAAGAATGCTTTAAATGGAAGATGGTCATTAAGATGCTGAAAGTTGCAATGTGGGCTAAGGGAATGACTACTATGAATTAGAACTTAAATCAAGTATATGTGATACAACTGAAGGTAACTCTAGGTGATGGGTATAGAGTATTCACTGTGCAATGCTTACAAGATTTTAGTATGTTTAAATTTTTTCATAATAGTTGGAAAAAAATTGGAGGTAGCCTAGAAGAATAGAAATAGACTGTATATGGAAACAATGAAAGAAACCAGTCTTTACAGATTCTTTAAGATGATTTTAGTTACAACTCAAAACAAACAGACACAAAGAAATAGACTGCATAATTTCCAAACCAGTATGTGTGTGGAGGATTAACACAGACAACTCTACCCCTACAATAGGTGCAGGGTGGATTACGGAAACAAAGCTAGAAAAAGTATGCTAAATGGAATGCACAAAATAAGGTATGATAAATGCTTTTGAATAAATTAGGTATCATACCAAATATAAGTGAATCAAACTTGGTTGTTAATAAACGGAGGTTCTCACATTGAATGAAAATTTAAAAACTCCAGATATCTGCTATTTTTTAATGATACACTTAAAATCAAAGAGAAAAGCTTAAAAGAAATGCATAGCAAATGATGCACCAGAGCCGGGCGTGGTGGCGCACGCTTATAATCCCAGCATTCGGGAGGCTGAGACCCTAGGATCCGGGTTCGAGGTCAGCCTCAGCTACCTAGTGAGGCCTTCCACAACTTAGCGAGACCCGGTTTCAAAATAAAGAATAAAAAAAAAAACAAAAAAGGGCTGGGGGTGTAGCTCGGAGGTAGAATGCCCCTGAGTTCAATCCCCAGTACCGCAGGAAAAAAAAAAAAAAAGAAAAGAAAATGATGCACCAGGAAATTCTTAAAGCCAGAGAAGCCATATTTAATATCATACAAAATAGACAATTTTAGGCAAGCAAAGCATAAGTAGAGATAGAGAAGATCATTATTAAGATAAAAGGTCTAATTCACCATCATGATATAGTAATTGTGAGCCTGTATATGCACTTAACATTGCCTTAAATATATATAAAGGAGAATAATATTACAACACTTTTAGATACATAGTTTCGGTGGAGTAGTTTAACATACCCACCACAGTAAGTGATTAGTTGAACAAGATCAAAATATAAGAAAGAATATTAAGAGAAAGTGATGAAATAAAAACCACAGAGAACTAATATAACCAACAAGTTGTTTCTTTGAAAAAAGTAAGAAACTTATATAAACTGTGAATATGCTTGATAGAGAAGAAGGCAAAAGTATCATTAGTAATGACAATGGAGCATAACTGCAAGTAAAAGGATCTTAAAAAGCATAAGAGTCGGGCGTGGTGGCGCACGCTTGTAATCCCAGCATTAGGGAGGCTGAGACCGGAGGATCCAGGTTCGAGGCCAGCCTCAGCTACCTAGTGAGGTCCTCCGCAACTTAGTGAGACCCGGTTTCAAAATAAAGAATAAAAAAATAGGGCTGGGGTATAGCTTGGAGGTAGAATGCC
>PVLC010036749.1:0-15634 GCA_004027655.1 Graphiurus murinus | reverse complement strand
AGTTCAATCCCCAGTACCGCAAAAAAAAAAAAAAAAAGAATAAAAAATAGAGCTGGGTGTTTAGCTTGGATGTAGAATGCTCCTGGGTTCAATACAGGAAGAAACCTTAGTATAGGGTGGCACAGTTCAAGTTGAACACTGGTATGAAAAGAAAGACCGAGTGCCACTGTGATGGAGACAAGCAGGAAAAAATTGGGTAAGAAGTCCTTTGTGAACAAAGTATCTTTTTCACAAAGTCAGATGTTAAAATGCAGATATAAGTGAAGTGGTTCAGGGCCATCCATATGATGGGTGCAAATAATTGGCAAAATGAGAAGTCTTCACAGTTTGTGGCTAGCAATCTTTGCTTTTATGTCTTTCTGGTCTAATGACCTTCTTCGTCTTTTTTAATTCAACTAATTATTTTCTTATTCAGTCCTCTCCTCCACCCCATCCCAAACCAAAAAATCTTTGGTACCTGTCATTTACATTTCTTTGTTTGATTTAGTTTAGTGTGTTTTGGTCAGTATGCAACTTTATCTGTACTTTTGCATTATGTTTCTAATAATGGGATAACAGATTTTCACTTTTGTCATTTGTTTAAAGCTTTAATAGCAAGTCAAATTCTCTGGAGTTAGGAGGTAAAGACATCCGAAGTATCATATTTGTTTCTTCTGTTCTTGATTTTAGAGCTCTTCCTCAGGAAGAGAGAAGTGGGATGAAAGGGGGCTGGCTCATCTGCTAATGGCTTGTGAGGAGATGTGGATGGGGGAGGTCCAGTTCTGGATTATTCTGCTTGAGAGAAAAATATACTAAGGACACTTCTTTCTTGTTTGAACGCTGTTTGGGCTGCCCCTTTGCACTGTTGTCTATCTTAAGAACATCCATCCCTCTTTACTATCTCTTATTTCAAAACTTACTGAGGATGAATATTTTTATATTTTCTGATTAATTTGACATTTAAAGTTTTTCTTGTAACACTTTTGTTGTAAAGTCTTTGAAAGAGAATTTAATGTTTTCTCTAGTAAACAAAATGTGGAATAACAATGAAACGAGTGTATTTACTATAGAGTGTTTTTGGAAGAAAGGTAAACATACAGAAGTTCATAAGATTACAGCACAAATAATTGGGAATTAGATCCTTTTTAGGTTCTGCTGATTGTTAGGCTCTTTTGGCAATTAAACCAATTACTAATTTCAAAAAAATAAAAATAAGATAGGGCAAGGTGATAAAGATACTGAAAAATAGCTGAAATTTCAAGGAAAATTTCAGTCTAAAACTTGATCTGTCAAACAATTGTTTTTAAATTCTTTATGTATGTTCTAAAGGAAATAATGTTTTACTTGGTATTTAGATTTCTATTTAGCTACATCAGTTTATTGTATCATTTAAAATCTTTTACAAATGAATTATTGTACGGTCATGTTTCTATGGAAAATTTTGTTTGATGTTTCAAATTAATTTCCGCAGACTTATTCTTCCTTTACTGGAGTCACTAAACTTTGCCTCATTTGCACTTACCAAGCTGTAGGAATGTGTACTATCCCAGCTTAAGCCAGATGGCGGTTAGGTTTTAGGCTTAGAAACTTAAATATATCTGTCCCTTTTGGAAACTGGTAGAATTGTTGGAGTCCAATTTCCTAGGCAGGGGAGCACCCATTTGTGCTTCGTGTTTATAGCTTGTTCAGAACCTTCTATTTCTCTCAAAGAGCAAATAATTGGAATAGTAGTTTTGAATAATGGGCAAGATTTTAGAGTTTAGAGTTGGACATGAGGCAATTGGAATTGAATCTGTATTTCTTCACTGATCTTTGTGCCCTTAGTAAACCTTTTTGTTTCTTCATTTGCAAAATGAGAATATTTAGTACCCACTACGTAGAGTTGTTTGAGGTCTAGTTGGGATTTGTTGCCTGGTACAGAAGTGCCAAATAAACAAGTAATATGTGGGGTCAGCTACACCTTCCAAGCCTTGTTTGGAAATTAAATATTAAGTAAACAAACATCTCTTGCTACTCAGTCTGGATCAGACTGTATTAAAATTGTCCACTGGAAAAGTGGGTCTATCCTCTGCTCTGAGGCTATTCATCTTGAGGTATTCAGGCCCTTCCTCTCCTAATGATTTTGCTTCTTCTCCATAAAGCTTCCTGTTAGCTTCTCAGACATGTCCTCCGAATGTGGTGAAAGTCCATCAGAGGTTGTGTTGTTTTGGCAGACAAATACGAACTTGATTTTATTTATATCGATACTGGTTTTCTGAATGTGTTTTAACATAGAAACAAACAATTCTTTTATAAATTAAATATTTTACACTTTATTATATCATCTAATTACTCCCAACAATTCTTTGTGAGAATTTTTTTTTTTTTTTCATTTTGGGAAATGGAAGATTTGAGAAATCAAGTAGTTTACCTAAAACAATATAGATAACATTTCACTTCAGAGGAAAGCAAAAATTTCTCTGTTATATAGAGCTATATAGGAAGAATAAGATGACTGAGATTTTTTTTTTTTCTTTTTTGGTGGTACTGGGGATTAAACCCAGAGGCATTCTACCTTCGAGGTACACCCCCAGTCTAATTTTATTTCTTATTTGGAAACAGGGTCTCACTAGGTTGAGGAGAGCCTCATTAAGTGGCTGAGGCTGTCCTCGAACTTGCGATCCTCCTGTCTCAGCCTCCCAAGTACAGGAATTACAGGCGTGCACCACCACGCCTGGCTTGACTGAGACTTTTATAAGGTGAAAAATAAGGAGAGAGTGAGGAAAGGCCACTAGCTCTCTGGAGGAGAGGAGATAAAACATTTACTAACCTGTTTCATTTCCATATACATGATCACCTCTGTAAATCCCCCTCAGCTCAGTTTTGGGGCAAGAATACATAATCTTTATAATTGGCAGACGATCATGGAAGTGGAGCACAGAGTCACACCCTCCTGGTCATAGGCACTGATTTTTATATAGTTTCAAAAACACTGGGATGCAACAATCTTCATTATCTTCGTAATTTTGTAGGCCTTAAGTTTGATTACTGCTGCTGTTGAACTTCCTATGTTTATTGGCTGTTGGGGTTTCATATTCTTAGCTTATTTTTCTAATAGACTTTTTAAAAATTCATTGTAAGAGCTCTTTGTATGTTGGAGATTTAAACTTTTGTCAGATTTTGCATTATCTCCCCATATTATGTTTTTCGGCCTTGAATTTCACAAGTAATTTATGCTATCTAGCCAACTCAGATTATTTTGTATTACATATGTTAAAAGAAAAAAATAGAGCCGGGCGTGGTGGCGCACGCTTGTAACCCTAGTACTTGGGAGGCTGAGACTGGATGATCTGGGTTCTCAGCCAGTCTCAGCTACCTAGTGAGGCACTCTGCAACTTACTGAGACCCTGTTTCAAAATAAAGAATAAAAAATAGGTGGGGGTAGAATGCCTCTGAGTTCAATCCCCAGTACCGCAAAAAAAAAAAGAAAGAATAAAAAATAGGGCTGTGGGGGTATAGCTCGGAGGTAGAATGCCCCTGAGTTCAATCCCCAGGACTGCAAAAAAAAAAAAAAAAAAAAAAAAATAGTATGATCATTTTTTATTAAAATGACATGCTAATCCCCAATTTACATTACTGATTTTGATTAGAAAGATCTGTTACTGTTTTTATATAATTAGTTTGAATACACTGTTGTTTTTATTGCTAATGATCTATAGTAATAAACTTCCCTTAACAATTGGCTCTGTGTTCTCTCTCTGCTTTTTAATAGGTAGAATTAAATAGTCTTCCTATTGTTTATCTCTAGTCTGAGTCTATTCTTTTCTTAAAATATGCAGGTAATATTTGATTAAAACTTGTTTAACAATATGATAGTTTCCATAGAAAAAGACTCAAGTTTAAAGGATTTTTTTTATTCTTCTAAGTGAAGAGCACTACAGATTGATTTAACAGTTATGTTGAAATTAAGATGTGCTTTGGAAAGAATAGATTATATTTTGTTGTAACGAATGAGAGGTGCAACTATGTACATTCTGTACTTTCTTTTTAATTGGTAGTTAGTGTACAGTTTGTTGAATTAAGAATGATTTCTCCAGCCAGGCGTGGTGGGGCACACTTATAATCCCAGCATTTGGGAGGCTGAGACCAGAGGATCTGGGTTCGTAGCCAGCCTCAGCTACTTAGTGAAGCTCTCTGTAACTTAGTGAGACCCTATTTCAAAATAAAGAATAAAAAATAGGGCTGGGGGTGTAGCTCGGAGGTAGAATGCCCCTGAGTTCAATCCCCAGTACCGCAAAAAAAAAAAAAAAAGAAGATTTCTCCAAATTTATTATTACAAGAGAAATTTCTTCTGTTGATTGATTAAAAAGAGCTCTAGTGAGAGATTTTGTTTTGGAAAAAAATTTTAATGATGATTTGACAGTTGACTTGCCACTATATTTAAGCATGTAAATTAATATTTTCACGACTTTTGTATACAATATGTAATACTGCTGGCTGTTGTCACCATCTAGTTTTATAGTTAGGAGATTTTGAGTTTTTTTTTTACGTAATAATAGTAGTTTGGTAAAACCATGATGCATTTGCAACTTGAATGAGGAACTAGTATCCTGAAATTAGCTGCTTGGCTTTTTTACACTTTATTCTGGTCGTATTTACAAAGTGTAAAGCTGGTATTGAAAGCTTGAACTTATTGGTTCATACCTATTTTTCTAGGAAGGAAGCGTGGAGAATGAATTAATAAAGATGAGTTTAGAATTCTTATCCATAAACATGCTAGCCTGAGTTTTAAACTACTCTATTTTATTCCCCAAATTTGTTCCCACATTTTGAAAATGGGAGAGAGAACCTTTTAATTTTATTTATTTGAATGAAGTCTATAGCTGTTTTTTTTCCCTACAGCTGTTTTTATCATTGATTCCATTCTTGCCAATTAGATTCAAGAAGATTTGTTTATTTCAGATTTAGTTGGAATATTACAAAATGGGGACTAGATATTTTTTTTTTCTTGGTGCAGTACTGGGAATCCAGGGGTGCTTTACCGTTGAACTACTACAATCCCATCCCTTTTTACTTTTTATTTTGAGATAGAGTCTTGCTAAGTTGCCTAGATTGGCCTCCAACTTGTGGTCCTCTTGCCACAGCTGCCCAAATCACTGAGATTACAGACATGTGCCAGTGCACTCAGCTGCAGTAAAGTTGATTGAATTGAAGACACAATAGTTAATAGTACAAGCTTTGGAGCCTGACCTTATTATGTTAGTTGTGAGAGGATAGGCAAATATTTTTAACTTTTTCTAAGTTCACTTTTCCTATTGGTAAAGTTGATATAATATAAAGTTGATACAATAGGCACATTCTCACAGTATTTTCCATATTAAATATGTTAATGGGTGTAAAGTGCTTGGCATAGTGCCATGTGTTTGTCAAATAATAATTCTAGTCTTCTATTGCGTATGAATCTGCCATTTAAGAACCTACTTATATGTTTCTGAATGTATACAGAATTTCTTTCATTAACTACTATCTTAGTTTAAGTTAATTATAGTAAACAGCATTTTTCCAAGATATTCTGCCTCATTTCAAGATTTAACTTCAAGTGTACACATATATTAAATCTAAGGAAAGCCAGGCATGGTGACACATGCTTGTAATCCCAGTACTTGGGAGGCTGAGACCGGAGTATCCGTTCACAGCCAGCCTCAGCTACTTAGTGAGGCTCTTCGCAACTTAGTGAGGCCCTGTTTCAAAATAAAGAATAAAAAGTAGGACTGGGGATGTAGCTCAGACGTAGAATGCTCCTGGGTTCAATCGGTACCTCAAAAAAACAACAAACAGAAAAAGGAAATCTTTTGCTAATAAGCCAGTAGGTATTTTAGCCTAATGATTGCTTTTGGTAAGGAACTAAAATTAAAAAAAAATTAGGACTCATTGCAGGTGATAGTTTATTGTGGAAATGACTTTCCTGACTTTAAAAAAAAATTACTAATTTCCATTTAGAATTTAACAACTTTAGCATGGTACTTTATTTTGCTGTGTCTTGTATTCTGGTTCCATTCTAAGGCAAAAAGGTGTAAGAAATTACAGTTTGAATAAAAATTCATTCTGGGCTTGCTTAGCAAGAATATTCTAGTTAATGTGTGTACGCGCGCGAGCGAGCGAGCGAGAGATATAAAAGTCCTTTTTATCTGGAGGTTTTAAGAATAGGAGTAGCTACCTAGCGAGGCACTCCGCAACTTAGTGAGACCCTGTTTCAAAATAAAGAATAAAATAGGGCCGGGGGTATAGCTCGGAGGTAGAATGCCCCTGAGTTCACTCCCCAGTGCTGCAAAAAAAAAAAAAAAAATAGAAGTAATGACTGTTAAATGTACATAGCTCTCTCCCAACTAGTCTTTCCCAACTTTCTGACTTACAACAAAACTTGGAAAATTTGTACATGTATTTATGTAGATAAATAATGCTCTGCTATATTTGATACAGTTTAGATGAGTTTTTATATAGCAGTTCCCTTTATTTCCATCTCTAGATGACTTTTGTATTGGCTGCATTAATTAAAAAGTCTTTTAATTTACAGTCATTTGCCCTGAGTCTTTAATGATGGTCTTTTTCTGTAACCTTCCTACAGACCCTCTTGCTTATGCGATCCTATTATTGTATGTATTTAAACACAAAATAGCCTAATATGCTTTCATGGAAAGGCCACAATTAATGGCAATGAGTAGAGGGACAAAATAAAACATTAACTCTTATACTGATCTGTTTTGTTATAAATTTTCTCTATTTTTATTTAAAAACTTTTTAAATTTATTTTTATCGTACTGGGATTTGAACCCAAGGATGCTCTACTACTGTGCTATATCCTCAGTTCTTTTTATTTTTTTATTTTTGAGACAGGGACTCACTAAATTGCCCCAGGTTGGCTTCAAACTTGTGTTCTCCCTTCCTCAGTCTCCTGGATAGCTGGGATTGGGGATTATAGGCATGTGTCTCTTTGCTCAGCCTGTTTTATTTTTATTTTTATGTTTATTTTGTAAGCCTTCTATCTGTGGAGAAAATTAATTGAGCCCAAGTTATAATTTTGTAGTTTGGATTTGTTATCTAAATTAAGTATTATGGGAGCCTTTAAAAATCAATGTGTTAATAATTTAGGTATAGGTAGATTTCTGTGTTAAAGGTTATTTGGAAATTAATTTATTTGATTAAAAAATTCAAATGGTTTTAACCAATTTGGGGTCTTTTTTTTTTTTCCACCAGTGAGTTTAGATTAACCACTGATCATTAATGGAACTGTAATCTTATATTTAATTCTCATAATTAGAAAGATGCTAAAATATCAGGATATTTAATTAAGGGAATATCATTTGGAGTAAGAGGAGTTTGTGAAAGAAATGCAGGCTTATTTGGAAATAACCATATAGTAAATTCTAGGCCATAGGTTTCTAATCAGGGGGCTTCTTACTCTCAGGAGCGGCAGAAAGTAGGCTGTTGAGTTGTTAAGATAGAAGGTAATGAATTTGTATATTCATTAAGTAGCCTGTGAAGGAAGATATATTTCATAAATGTGCATTACTATTTTTCACGTTTCCGAAGATGTTTTGATAAGTAAAATAGAAATAATTTTCAAGTGTCATTTAAATCATTTATTGTTTCAGAGAATGAATAGTGAAAATGGCAATATGTTTTTGATGTTCAAAGGGGGCTCTTACAATTCAGGGAATTATCCCAGGATAGTATTTTGCTTTCTCTAGCCTATTAATGATTAGATTATGATATGCAATAATGTATATCTGATAATGTGAGGCACTTTGGAAATGGTGCTATCTTGCAGTTACTAAGAGTTGTTCTCTGAGTTTGTTACTAATTTCATTCTCTATATAAGCAGGGCTATTTGTACATTGTTCTTTAGATTCTAAACTTTTTTGGGGGAAAAGAATAGTTATTAATCACTTGTATTTCTAGGAAAGACAGAGAGCTTACACAAAATGTTGAATGAATGATTGAAAAAATTTGTGTGTACATTTATGCTTCAAAACTAAAATAGTCCTAAAATTAGCTTTTCTGTTCTTTGTTGTAGTGGGCCTAGGCTTACCTCCTTTGTTAGGAATGAGTGATTTTTTCTTAGTCCTCAACCATTGGAATTGGCTTGTATGAAATGAAACAAAGGTCTCTGAACAGCCAGGGCTTTGGGAGCCACAAGTAATGGTCCTGAAGGCCCTGAGTGTTTAGGTCAGACTTCAAAGGGGCAAGAAGTTATAAGGAGTGCAGTGTTAAACTTTAAAAACCCTATGCCTTTTCATGTTTGAGGGTGTGCCCCATTTCTGTCTGTATCACTAGTTGTTTCTTACTGAAGTCTGTTCTCTGACATTCTTGAGAACTTCTTTATTGCTCACACCAGCAGTGCTTGTGCTTTTGAGAAATGCAGTGTCTCAGGCTTCACTCTAGGCCCATTGAAGAGAAATCTTTTTGGAAGGTCAGTGTTGGGGGTGCAACTCAGGGATTTACACATTCTAGGCCAATGTTCTTCAATGAGCTACACCCTCAGCCTCAGAATCTTTATTTTTACAAGATCTCTAACAATTCATATGTTCATTATAATCTGAGAGGTACCACTCTAGAATAAATTCTCAAACTTTTTTTGCGGTACTGGGGATTGAACCCAGGGACCTCTGAGCTACACCCCTAGCCCTATTTTTTTTTTTCTTTATTTTAAAACAGGGTCTCACTAAGTTGCAGAGAGCCTTACTAAGTAGCTGAGGCTGGCCGTGAACCCAGATCCTCTGGTCTCAGCCAGAGAATGTACTTGGGTACAGAGGTTACAAACGTGCGCCACCACGCCCAGCTTCAAACTTTTTCTTATCTTTGAAAACTTACTCAAGACAGAAGGTGTTTTATAAAAGAAATCCTAAGATTATTTTTAACTGATGTTTTATTGGTTCATTTAGGTTTTGTGAAGAAAGATAAAAGGTAGTAATTTTTTTAGTGACTAGAGATTAAAGTAGACATTGTATTAGAGAAAAAGGAAGGAAAAATAGTTATGGACTATGCTGGATATTTCCCACAGGAAGCAGGGAATTGTGGTATACAAAATCCAATTAATAGGAGGTAGAGTAGAAAAGCTGGTTATCAATAGGACATGCCATTTTTAAATGCTTCCATTTCATAATAACCAGCCAGGTGGGAATGGCCATACTATCAAAAGTAGAGGATCAACAAGGAAATGCCCCTTCCCTTTTTACCATTGTCTTCTCAAGGTTGGTCTAAGGACTTTGGAAGGGAGAAAATTTTGCAGAAAAATTAAGAAAATTTTAGTAAGTAAACGTTCCCATAAAATTCTGTTTGCTTCTCTTATTTCCTGATCATCTATTTGACTTCCCTCTGATTTAGCCTCTACATTTATTCAGCTCATTACCACAGTCAGGCCTCAGCTCTCTTTTGCATTGTAATTGCTTAGAGTTCGTGTTCTTCTAGAACAATGATTCTTAGGGGTAGTTGTGTTCCCTTCCCACAGAGAACATGTATCAATGTCTGGAGATAGTTTTGGTTGTCACAACTGGGGTGATCTAGCAGAGAGGATAGGGATACTTCTAAACATCCCACAGTATACAGGATGGCCCCCCACAACAAAGCATTGCAAAGTATTACATAGGAGGTTTTACTTTTGTTGTAGAGTTTAATCTCTGGCTATTTATTGGGGAAAACTTATGTTTATAATGGTAACATGTTTGGAGATCTCCTCTACTTAAGAGGAAAGGCAGTACACTAGTTACAGGTTTGGGGCATGGGATGGAGGGAAAAGAGTAATGGATTCCTCTTTGAAAAAATAAGAAACATAATTATATAATTGGAGATATTGGGGAGGTGGGATGATACATTTAATGTATTTAAAACCTTTCTGTGTTGCTTAATGCACTGGTATGTAGAAATAAATTGCATTGACTCTAATAACTGGGTCAAAAAGTGAATCTTAATTTGTAAGGAATCTGAATTACAGTAGACCAATAGAATCAGTAATTTTCTTGCATTCAGATATGTGATTGGCATTTAAATGTTCCTTAAGTCCTATTTGGTAGATTGTGATTTTTTTCTTTGATGTCTTGAACTTTTGTGGTAGAGTTAGGATAATCTTTGGCCCAGGAATTTTCTAAAATACAACCTTAATTAAGGTTGTTATTCTTACTATATGTCAAAACATGATATTTATTTTCTTGAACATAAAAATGATTGAGTTTAACCGTACACTTTTCCCAAGGAGATGTTTTACTAGAAATAACTTGCTTTAAAATTGTTTTACTTAAAATGTGGTTCTGTGGCATGAATCATGAAGGCTGCATATTCTGTACTAGACATAGAGGGACTTCAGATTGCATAAACGTGGAAAAGGTGGAACTATTTTAGTCTCATGAAACTCTATCCACTGTTATAACTATTGGATAGGTAGGTAATCTAGTTGCTTTTCTTAATAGAAGTTTAATTATTTTTGTCCTGAAGTAAAAAATAATATAGCAGAGGCTTACTTAGGCAGAGGAGAATTTAATTTGTATAGAATAGTTTCATGTATAGAATAGAATTTAATTTGTATAGAATAGAAATGGTATTATTTGCAAAGCTTTTAAAATGTAGAAATCAGATAATCAGATGTTTTTCTTCAGATCGGTTCTCTATACTAGAATTAAAAAAAACAAAAATTTCCCTGACTATGGTATCTTTTTTGGGAGAAACTTAATTTATTCAGTAGTCTTATTATACCTCATAACAACAATAAGTAAATGTAGATTTTCTTATCTTAGATTTTAAAATAAATGCCTTCTCAAGCTTGTATCTGTATTCCCTGAAAAGGGGGAGGGGGAATATATATGTGTACATATATATGTGTATTTTCTTTTTGAGATGCAATTTAATGCCAATTTTCTATAATTAAGAGAAGATGGTAAAAGTTATCACATAATTTTATGTATAAAAAGCCCTAACCACAATTAATATCGTTTACTAACTTTATTATATAATGTTAACCAGTGAATTTATTATTTCATTGGGCAAATAATTCATTCAATATCAGTCTGTTCAAATTACTGAGATTTAAAAGACCAATGAAATTTGTGTTATTGGTTTTTATTTGTTATATGTTATCCTGAAATAATAATAATAATAATAATAATAATAATTATTATTATTATTATTTTTGAGTACTTAGGTTGAATATCTATTTAAGATAGAGTAACTGTCCTTGTACTCTGGCCTGTTGTGCATAGAATTAAAATAATTACTTAAGTCATTCCTTAGAAATCAGCTGCTTCCTTTAACTGGGGTAGTTCTTAGAAGATAAAGTAGCAGGATGAGTTTGTGAAAAAGACACAGTTTGGAGAATATTTTTTATCTGTATTTTATACTCTTGAAGCCATTTCTTCATATTACAGTGAGAATAGGTAAGTTCCAGTGGAAAAAATTTTGCAAAGCATTGACTTTGCAGATAAGTTAACTTCTACTTATTATTCTTATAAAATTAGATTATATTTCTCTAAAACATCTGTTGTTAGTAGTGTCGGTTATTTCAGAGGTGTGGGGTCAGGGTGGGAGATGGCGGGCGGTAACAAGGATATTAGATGGGGAGTGTCTTAGAAATTTTACTTGTTTCCTATCCCACCATATCTGATATCTTTCTATATGTTAGTTATATTAGTTTAGAATAGCGTGAGGGATGTTAGGAGTGGCCTGGTTTCTTTCCTTCTTTTTCCTAGCCAAGGAAGTATCGCCTGGGGATGCTGGAGGAGAGGCTAGTTCCGATGGGATCAAAGGCACGAAAAGCAAAGAACCCTATTGGCTGCCTTGCTGACAGGTGTAAATCAGGAGTACCCATCAATATGGTTTGGTGGAACAGAGTCACAGAAAACAATTTACAGGTAAAAATAATTTTTATTAGACATTTTTTTGAAAGTGAATATCTTGGCTGCTTTTTGTGTCTGTCTGGGATGGTGGGTATGAAAGGATTGTTTGACTTAGCTGATATACATAGCGGATTTTTAAATTTTTTAGATCAAAGTAAGTTTAGTGGCCCATAAACTAAATTATTTTGTTTGGTGGCCTTTTAAGCTTTCCCTGACTGTAATATTTCCCTATTATTAAATTTATTTTTCCTTTTTTCTATTTTTTTTAACATATGACTTCAATCCCCCCCCCCCCCCCCGCCGTGTTGCTAGAGATCAAACCCTGTGCTCTACCAACTGAGCTATACTCCCAGGCCAAGTTAATTATTTTTAATGTGCAGAGTTACTTCAGACACTATATTAAAAATTATATTCTAAAATTCCATTTATTTGGAATATGAACAGTAAGAAATTCCATATGTTGCCTTTTGTACATTTTTTAGTAGGAAGTAAAAAATTGTATGTAAACAAACTTGTCAGCTGACTTCAGGAGAATGTTATAGGGTTGTTAAATATACATTTCAGTCTTTGACTCCACTTTTGAATACAAAATAATGAAAGTAAATTTTTATAACTCAAGGAATAGCTCATATTTGAGACTTTGAAGTACTCATAAAATAATTTATATTATTTTAATTTGGACTATAATTATTTTAATTTTTAAAAAAATTGATAATTGTATAATATGGATAGTTCAGTTAATCAGAATTTCTACTTAGCTAGAGGTAGCGTATTTTTCCTCCCAAACTTTGTGTGAATTAGTTATTTAAAATATATTCCTAGCCAAACCCTAGATTCCCACATGTAGCATGCAAAGATATAACAAAGTTAATTTGGTTTTATTTCTGTCTCCAAACTTATTAGAAGGTCTACAATATTTTGTTCTGTTTAATGTTAATACAGTAGCAACATCTGTACTGCCTTGGGAATAGGAATAAAGAAATTATTTAAAAACATTTCAAAATGTGGTGTTTTCTCCAACTGAAATTTGGAGGTGTTTTTCTAAAGATAAGGGGAGGGGAAAAAAAAGGGAATTCCACATAATTATATGTAATAGAAATTGAAAATTTTCATTGGACGTTTTGGCTATGAATAGCAATATAGTTTTAACTAAATATTTCTTGTCTTTGAGATCAGTAAGAGAAATATTTGACCTTGTTTACTAGAAAAAAAATCTGAAAATAAATCGGGCCACAATTATATAAGAACCAGATACCAATTGAACTGGAACTACTTGTGGGTTGTGGGGGTGGAACACTGATCAATACAGAAGTGCAGCCATCTGGCCTTCTCACAAGGGCTCTGAGCCTGCCCCATCCCAGTGGCAGTTCTGGAGGACTTCTCTTTAGTATAGCTTGAAAAATCATTAGGTTAGTGTAAGAATATATACTGGAGTTATGTTTTCTTTTTAACCGAAATAGCTAGTAAAAGATTTACATTAATCTGTGTGAAAGATTGAATTGGTGTCATCTAAGTCTTATAGAGATTTCAGATACTATTGTTATTTTATGCTTCAAATGGAATGTTATGCCCCAGATTTAAAGCTTTATAAGCTCGAAAATGCCTACTCACATTGTGAGTCAGATGTTGAAGTTTGAAAAAAAATCCGTCTAGTTGTCATTGCTATCTGTGTGGATTCTTTTAAACTGGGGACTTGAAATACTTTATTCAGAGCACAGAATATGTCAATATACTATATTTTTTTCTGTTGAAGTTTTTATCTGTTACAGAAGGAAAATAATTTATATGAATCAACCTAGGTATCTTGTTTTTGGTTTTGATGCTTACCTTTTAAGATATTGTTTTATATTTTACGTATAAAAATTTAAAAGATTGTATAGCCAGATATATTGGTCTTTTCTGTTTCATTTATTTCCTTTAAAGTTTAAGGATTCTCAGTTTTAATGACAGAGAAATATTCATATTTTATTTTCACAATTATAGCTTGTTATTTAAAATTATGTTGTGCCAGGCACTATGCTAAGCTGTTTACATATATTATCTTTTCATCTTCCTGCATGGCATAAATATGGTTAAATGAAAAGAATCTTCAGAGAAGCTGAGTAACATTGAACAGTTAGTAGAGGAACAGATACTTGAATTGATATTCATCAGGATCAAAAAATCTTCATTTCTATATGATGTAGCTCTAATTTTCTATAATAATTGGTTTATTTAGTTTCCTAGGACAACTTTTGCCCAACTTCTGTAGAGCAACTTTTTTTTTTTTTAAATGAACCCAGGGGCATTCTCCCTCTGAGCTACACCCCCCAGTTCTATTTTATTTTTATTTTTTTAAATTTTGAAACAGGGTCTTACTAAGTTGCTTAGTGAAACAGGGTTTCACTAAGTTATTGAGGCTGGCTTTGAACTTGCAGTCCTCCTGTCTCAGCCTTCTAAGTACTACTGGGATTATAGGTATGTGCCACTGCACCTGGCAGTACAACTTATTTCGATGATGAGAATACCTATGTGGTTTTCGAGACCTGAGCTGTAACTTAGGCCTAACTGCAGCATTTGAAAGGCCAGTTCTTTTTCCTTCTGATTCATCTTTTTCTCAGTGACCTTTAACTACCCTTCTTTCTGGAACTTTAAACATTTCTTTACATTAATTTCTTAATCTTGACCTAACACCTTGGCCTTTTTCCATTTCTGAAAACAAAAGAAAACCAACCAACAACAACAACAAAAATGAACAAAAAGTTTGTCTTGAGTTTTTGAACTCTGTTATGCATTTATTCTCTTCATTGGTAGATTTCTTAAAGGAGGCCCATGATTACCAATCTTTTATTGCTTAGTAATCTTGTAACTTTTTTCTGCCAAGAATCTTATGGTATGAAACAACCCAACAATGTAATATTTATCAAATAGTAGTTTATATTTCCCTTTAAGAATATATATGTTTAGAGTGACTAATAGAGAATGAAAGAAACATGATATTTTCCTTAGTCTTCTGTAGCTTTGTAGAGGGTAACTTTATTCTTCATATGGCTGTATGAAATACTGACAAAACTATCTAGTCTCTTTTCCTATGTATGCGAAAAGCCACAGAGTAGCTTCTGGTCACCCCCCTCACCCCCACCCCATGCTGAGGATGAAACCAAGAGCCTTACACACGTGGGGTAAGCACTCTAGCACTAAGCTACATCTTCTAGCTCTTCTCTAATTTCTTTACCACTCATTTATCTTAAAATGTCTGCAGTTTAGTGTCACCAAATTTTACTGAAATTGCTGTCAAAGTTTGTAGGAGGTCTTCATTACCACACACAGCAGTTTTATCTATTTTTTTTTTTTTTTTTTTCGGTACTGGGGGTTGAACTCAGGGGCATTCTACCTCCGAGCTACACCCTCAGCCCTATTTTTTATTCTTTATTTTGAAACAGAGTCTCACTAAGTGGACTGCCTTACTAGGTAGCTGAGGCTGGTTGTGAACCTGGATCCTCCGGTCTCAGCCTCCCAAATGCTGGAATTACAAGCGTGCATCACCACGCCCGGCTCAGTTTTATCTATTACTTATACTACTGGCCAACTTTTTATTTATTTATTTATTTATTTATTTTTGCGGTACTAGGGATTGAACTCAGGGGCATTCTACCTCTGAGCTACACCCCCAGTCCTATATTTTTTTATTCTTTATTTTGAAACCGAGTCTCACTTAGTTGCAGAGTGCCTCACTAGGTAGCTGAGGCTGGCCGCGAACCCGGATCCTCCGGTCTCAGCCTCCTGAATGCTGGGATTACAAGCGTGCGCCACCA
>PVLC010036748.1:0-16385 GCA_004027655.1 Graphiurus murinus | reverse complement strand
TATGGCAAACAGGACTCACTGAAGACTGGATGTAAGGAAACCTTTGAAATTCTCTGGCATTCTCTCTGTGTGTAGTTGTCTTGCTCTCTATGCCTCTCTCTCCTTGTTGGCACTTGACCTTGTGAATTCTACATGCTTTGGCCTTTCCCCCGACTCCCTGCCCCCCAGCTCAAATAAGGGAGGATGTCAGGCTCTTTTCGTTTTCAGCTTTATCTTGTGGCCTGAAAATTTCCATATAGTAAGGCTAGACAGTTATAAGTATCTTCTCATTTGTTTTCTTCTTTCAAGGATGTCCTGTGCTGTCTGTTGTTTAATGTCTGAAAATCATCATTGTATATCTTTAGTTTTTAACCTAAAGTAGAAAGGTAAATCCTGCCTGTTTTACTCCATCATGCCTAGAAGTAGAAACCCTTCAGTTTAATAAAATTTCAATTCCATTCTTGCTTTGTTTTTTCATCTTGGTTCAGACTCAGCCAATCTTATTCTGTTGTCCATATAAGTTATGTGATCCTTTTCATAGAGGCTCTGGACTTTTTCCTTATTTTTAAAGTTTACTTATTAAAATATATCTCAGAGAAAAGTGCAAAATGTCACTTTTCTCATGTGTCCAGTTGCCCCTTTAATTATGTGAATTTCCAGAAAGTGTACTTGGATTATAATTTTAAGTATTCTTTTCTACTATTTTGTTCTCTTTTTCAAGTTCTCCAGTTACATGCATTTGGACACTGCCTGCTTTCCACTTAAGCCATTTTTCTCTCATGGTCTTTAATTTTTTCCTCATTTGGTAATTTTCTTTTCTCCTTATGAAATTGTTATTTAATTCTCTTCTTCCTTGGGTACCTTTTAAATTTATTATCCCATTTTTGTATAATTTTGTCTTTTTTTTTTTTCATTTCTCTGAGTTCAGTCAGCCCATTCATTGCTGCTGGTTTTTTTTTTTTTTTTAATTTTACACTTCTGGTCTTAGTTTTTGTCTGAATCTGTGTTCAAATGCTTATTTAATGATATTTTACTCGGTATTATCATTTGTTTATGGTGTCTGGGTTTTCTTCTCATGGGCTCTGTCGTGACTTATAATGATTCTCATTTTCTGTTTTTGTCTCATAGTAGCTTTGGATTGATGAAGACACCATGTGTTTGTGAACACTTTGGATTTTGGCAGTAGTTTATAAAATTGCAGTTCAGGAATATGGTCTTCTAGCCAGGAGAAGTGGCACACGCCCATAATCCCAGTACTTGGGAGACTGAGACAAGAGGATTACTAAATTGCTGAGCTCTCATCAAGTTAGCAAGACCCTGTCTCCAAATAAAAATAAGATAAAATAAAGATATGAAAATATGGCTGGTGGTATAACTTGGATGTAGAATGACCCTTGGTTCAATCCCCAGCACTACCAAAAAAAAAAAAAAAAAAAAATACAGTTTTCTATTGGTGAAGCATAGTACATTTTATTTAGTGGATGCTTTTTGGGGGTGGTACCTAGGAAGGAGTGGTATTTTTTATTTTCTCACATAAGAGCTGAAGTTTCCTACTCTTCTTTTTTATCTTAATACCCAGGTCCAAAAGGTATTTCTACCTTCCTTTTTACCATCTTTTACTTTTAAAATGCTTTCTTTCTAGGACTCTTTGACTTTGGGTCCACATTAAGTCTTCTCTTTATAGGCAATTCTCTGATCTACAGATTTATTTGCTTGTTTGCTTTTGATAGTACTGGAAATTGAGCTCAGGTGTCTTCTATCTCTGAGATATACTCCCAGCCCTTTTTATTTTTTTAATTTTGAATCAAGGTCTCATTAAATTACTGTAGGCTGGCCTTGAACCTGTGATCCTCTTGTCTCGGCCACTTAAGCACTGGGATTACCACCATGTGGCCTGTTAAGATTCTTTATTAATAGTTTTGCAAATAGTTCAATCCCCTATTTTCTCTTCCATGAATTTTTTTTTTTTTCCTGAACCCAGTAACACTCTTAACTCTCATTTCTGTGGAAGCCCAAGGGTAGGTTCAACTGAAAAGTGTTTTTTATTTTTCTTCCTACAGGTAATTGAAATTTATCATGTTACCTGTCTTCTACTTGAAGACTTTTTGTGTGTGTGTGTGTGTGATTTTGTTCATAATGTTGATCATTATAGTTTTTTTGGAGGATGTGTGGGAAAATTCAGGTTTAGACAACTCAGTATTTGTGTTCCCTGCAATCATGGAAATTGTGCTCTTTGAGAAAAATTAATACTTTTTAGATGCTTCTAACTACAAAAAGCCTAATTTTGGATATTTTCTTGAACCAGAAAAGTATTGTGATATGTGACATGGCATTTGACCTTTAAAATGGCCGGATTTGACAAATAATTGACTTTGGAATTTTATTCTTTAGTATTTGTCATATAAATTGTGAATTCCAGATTGTTCTTACACACATGTATGGGATGTCTATAAAGTTAGGTTAAAGTTACTACATAATACCTTTTAGTGTTTTAATGAAATAGTGAATTATTGTTACTTGACCTTTCAAAAGGTCAGTAGTACATTTTTTTTTCATTTTTTTAAAAGGACATTTAAATGTAATGAAAGTCAGAACTGTAATATTACCATGAAAGTAAAGGTTATGGGGTACATTTAATTGTGTTCTTCTGTTTTTGAATCTGCTTTGAGGGAGACTGTGCTAAAATTCCACATGGTAATTGTTTTTTTGAGAATTTTATTACTCTTTTCATTTTATACTGTTGGAGTAAAAGATTACATTTCTGTTTGTCTTTTTCTGCTTATTTTTGCTCAAATTTCACATGTATTATCCTATTTAAGTTACAAAGTTTAAACTGCTTACCCATTCACTTTCCAAAGAAAGTAAAACTGAATATATTTCTCAGAGAACACTCTTTCCTTTCCTTAGAAAGACTCTTGAATAAAATTCGGTATATTCAAATGTATAGTTAGTGAATATTTTGATTAAAATAAGTGTCACTGATTTTATTTATTAAAGGTTCACTAGTGTGAAAGAATTAAATATACTCTAATTTATGAAAATAGTTTGTCTATATTTTTAGATTGTGTAACATATATTTTCATTTTATTAAAATTTAGAAAGTGAGTTTCAAGCATGAAGCCAATAGAATATTGTGATTTTTTTTCTATATCCAAAGCAACTTGAAGGAATTTCCTTTTTTGTAAGTTTATTTCCTAAGAACATTTAAATTTTTTTGTATATCTATTAGCAATTTCTAGGTAGTATTTCTTGTGTGTATGAATTATTTTCACTTTAAAAACAAGGTCTTAGCATTTTGATTTTCTAGTAATTACAAAGGTTTTGACATACATTTTCCAAGTATTTCCCCCAAATGCTTTTTTGTATTGCTTGTATTTTCCAACTATGACAAGTTCGGATAAATTTGATGCTTTTAGAAAATAAAGGAGCTGGGCGTGGTGGCGCACGCTTGTAATCCCAGCATTCAGGAGGCTGAGACCGGAGGATCCGGGTTTGCGGCCAGCCTCAGCTATCCAGTGAGGTACTCCGCAACTTAGTGAGACTCGGTTTCAAAATAAAGAATAAAAAATAGGGCTGAGGGTATAGCTCGGAGGTAGAATGCCCCTGAGTTCAATCCCCAGTACTGTAAAAAAAAAAAAAAAAAAAAAAAGAAAATAAAGGAAAGTTTTGCCTTATAGATGTGATTCTATGTTTAACTTCTCTTAGCATTAACTTGATAAAAATATGAGCAAACCTTTTTAATATTTTCCATAGGGAAGAGACTTCCACCTTAAAATATTGTTGCCTGAAGATTTACAGCTGAAGAATGCAAGGTAATGTGTTTAGTATATGCAGGTATCTTGGTGGGATAGGCAATCTGATAGAAAGGATTCTGGTGACCAGCGTTTTGTCTGAAATGATTTATCAATAAATTGTTGTAAACCCCAAAATAATTCAGAATTTTCCAAACCAACATGCTGTTTGTAAATAATTTCCCTACTATTTAAGTGCTTTTCAGAGATAATACATTAATATGCAACTTAGTGAGACCTTGTTTCAGAATAAAGAATAACAAATAGGGCTGGGGGTATGGGGGTATAGTTTGGAGGTACAATACCCTGGGTTCAATCCCCAGTACTGAAAAAAAATAAAAAAAAGAAAGAGAGAGATCATTTAAAGTAGTATATAGTAATTTCATATACTTTCCTAGTGAGTACTGGATAGGAGTATAAAGTATAAAGGGAGAATACTAAAGGATTAGAAGACTTTTCCCCCAAGCTTTCAATTGATATTAATTATATATAATACAATGTGGAAAGAATCATATTATCAGTTATGTCCTGGTATAAATTAGGTACATATATAGACTAGACTATCAGGAGATGAAACTAGGTATTTAAGCATTGCCCCAGATCTCAGTTCTCCTAAATATCTCTGGAGTGAAGGAAAAATAGATATTTGAGTAAGATTGATAGAATTTTGTGACTGATTAGAAGTAAAGGTAAGAGAGAAAGAGGACTAGAGGATGCTTTCCAAGTTCCTGGCTCTGATGACTAAGTTCAGGAAGAGGTCACAGATGGAAAAAATGGAAGAGGAATTGTTTTAAGGTATATTGAGGATAAAATATCAAAGGGAGCTCTTTAGTGGGTAGTAGTGTGTGAGTTTGGGTGTGGGGCTTGGAGTGAAGATGGACATGGAAGTCACAGTTGATGTAAGATTTGAAGGCATGAGTACGAATAGACTTTCTAATTTCTGATTAGTGGGGAGATTAAGAGAAGGGCAGTCATAGGACCTTGAGGACTCATGAACATTTGAAGGACTGGTAAGTAGCTAACGGTGAACTTAGAAGACTAGGACTGACCAGAAACATAGTAAGAGGGAATTTTGTACAATAGTGTCTCTAAAGCTAAATTGAAAGCTGAAAGAAGGAAGGCTCAACGGTGCTGAGGGTTGCAGAGATCAAGCTAGACCAAATAGATTTTGTACAGTGGCAGAAACCAGATTGTATTGGGTTTGGGGTTGGACTAGTGAGTTAGAAAGAAAGTGGAAAAGTAGAAACTACTTTGAAGAAAGGGAGGGGCTGAGCTGTACTCAAAGTAGAGTTCTGATGTTTTAAAAGATGATATATATTTAAGAAAGTTATTTTATTAAGAAGGAAAAACTTGCAGAAAATAAGTTAAAGATACCACAATAAAAGGATAATTAATGAAGTGATCAAGTTGTTATCAAGGGATGGGAAGCACACCTAGGCAAGATGTTACCCAGAGACAATTGAATGAACTCTTCTGTCCTAAGAGAGGAGTTGGGAGTGAGCATGGGATTTCACAGACCAAGAATAGAGGGAGTTGTGCTGGTATCAGAAGGGAACAGAGACTTTCCTACTTCCAGAAAATTTACTATAATTCCTTAGAAAAGTTACTTACCAATGTTGAGAGCACAAATAAGATAGTAGATGGATGAATTTTAACTTATCACTACTTATACAGCTCAAGGTATGCATTCTTTTAGTTATGTTGTTTGCTTGTGTGTGTGTAGTACCAGGGATCAAACCCTGGGGCATTGTACCTCTGAG
Organism: Graphiurus murinus; assembly: GCA_004027655.1. Lineage (NCBI taxonomy): Eukaryota > Metazoa > Chordata > Mammalia > Rodentia > Gliridae > Graphiurus > Graphiurus murinus. Next base: position 10,855 of record PVLC010036748.1, on the reverse strand, counting down.
CTATACCCCCAGCCCTTATTTTTTATTTTGAAACTGTCTAAATTGCTAAGTATCTCACTAATTTGCTGAGGCTAGTTTCAAATGTGATCCTTCTGTCTCAGTCTCCCAAGTACTGGTATTACAAGCATGCACTACTGTGCCCTGTTGATTACATTAATCTGGTAATTGAAGAAGAATATGTTATTTCATGTACTTTTTCAAATACAAGTTTGATGTATTATGATTAAAAACCTACCTTGATTTAACCTACCTTGGAGAAGAATCTAGTTCAGTAGTAAAACTGGTTTGGTTATGTTAAAGTTACAAAAAAAAAAAAAAAAAGTGTTCTGTTTGCATGTAATTTAGTGGTTGTGGTTATTTATATTTCAAAGTAAAATTAATACTGACAGTTTGAGGACCAGACTTTCAGCAGTTAATTTTATTAACTTATCAGAATTATATTTATGCCATTCTTTTGATTGTATGTGCATGTTTGTGCCAGCATACAAATAAATTTTCTCCTTTTAATTCTGAACAATGAATAAACCATATTGTCCTGTTAAAATTTTAGATTACTATGCAGTTGGCAGCTGAGAACTATACTTAGTGGATACCATCAGATAGTCCAACAGGTAAGTCTTTTAAAAGGTTAATGTCTCGGGTGAAGATAAATTAAGTTTACTCATTAAAGTTCTGCTTTGCAGAATGTTATAACTAGTTTGAGTTTTGTAAGTTTCAATTCCAATTATCAACTATTTTAAGGATTTATATGTTACCTAAAATGCTTTCTGGAATTTTTAGCAGATCTCTGGGCAGCATTTGTGTTGAAGCTGATTTACATCTTTAAGTCTTTGAAATGGATTCAGCCTTATCTTTATCCATCACTTCCTAGGTGATATATCTTTTGAGACTGAATGGTAGTGATGGGGAAAAAAAATCAGATCCATTTAGAACTGTAGGAATCTATGGCAAAATGGGATTTTTAGCTCTAGATTAGCAACAAGAAAACATTCTAGCAAATACTTAAAAACCTACCTTGGATCACTTAGGATCATGTGTACTTACATAATAAGAGGCAGTGGAGATAGCTGAAGTACTACATGCAGGACCTGTCTAGGGTCCTGTCTCTGAAAAAATTAGAGAATATTTAAAAATAACAAAAAAACACGAAGAAAAAACCGTTACTGAAGCAATTGAAAATAATGAAACGGCTATTTAGAAAAATAACTTGTAGAATTGTTTTATTCATTTGTTTTTCCTGACTTCCTTTTTTTTTCTTTTTTTCCCTACTGTGGAATGAAACCAGGGGCATTCTACCTCCAAGCTACACCCCCAGCCCTATACTCTATTTTTTATTTTGTAATAGTGTCTTAAGGTGTGAAGAGTGCCCTCAGATCTATGATCCTCCTATCTCAGTCTCCCAAGTACTGGAATTACAGGCTTATGCCACCATGCTTAGCTTTATTTTCTATCTTAAAAACAAATTTGTGTGTGATAAAAGACAATGAGAATCATTCACATAATAGCATTACCGAGTCCAGAGAAATATAGGAGATAAACTACTTGATTTGTAGAAGGTAAGCTGTCAAACTACCAGAATAAAGCAGTGTATTTAATGGGTTGTTTAAATTTCTGTTTTCTTGTCCACCCCGCTTCCAATTTTCTTTCTTTTTTTTTTTTTTTGCGGTACTGGGGATTGAACTCAGAGGCATTCTACCTCTGAGCTATACCCCCAGCCCTATTTTTTATTCTTTATTTTGAAACCGAGTCTCACTAAGTTGCGGAGTGCCTCACGAGATAGCTGAGGCTGGCCGCGAACCCGGATCCTCAGGTCTCAGCCTCCCGAATGCTGCTGGGATTACAAGCATGCGCCACCACGCCCGGCCTGCTTCCCATTTTCATGACTGGTAATTGACCAATTTTTCTAGGAAAAAAAATCCCAATTATTTATCTCTCCCTACCCTTCAACTAGTTAGGTAGAACCCAGTGTTAATTTGAGTTTTTTTTTATTCCAAAGTTCATTTGACTATTACTATTTTTCTCCTGTATTATTTTCAGGAAATATGGTCCAAGCGGTGGCAAACTAATACTATAAAAGGACCATCGTAACTTTTCAGACTTTGTTTACCATAAATCTCTGTCCCAACTGTGTACTCTTCTCTTACAGCACCCAAGCAACCACAGGCAGATGTAAAGGAGTGGGTGTGACTACATTTCATTAAAACTTAACCTACAAAAATAGATACTGAGCTGGTTTTAGCCTCTGGGTTGCAGTTTGCAGACCATAGATATAATTTGTTACTTATCTGTAGTAATCTAAAGGAAGGAAATGCTGAGTAGAAGAAGCTGTAGTCTAAGATACCTTTTTCAAACATGTGCACTCAAAGCTGTGTTAACATGAATGCATCATTGAGATATCTTAGATTCTTATCTTTCCAATTGAAAATATGAACAAATTTATATTTGACTTTAAGAATTGTGTAGTGTTAGTGCAGTGCATCAAACAAAATATTTTGACTTTTAAGGAGAGAAATTAGGGAGAGTTCTCTAAGAAAGCAGTATACAATTCAATTTGTTGCTTTCTTTTTATTCTGTACTTAGGAATGGAAGATTTCTAGGAAATGGAACCATAACCATAACTCTTATATATTTATTTTAGTGGTTATTTCCTTGTCGCCATTTTATTATAACTTTTATTGAATAATTCCCTTTGAATTAATATGGGTTAGTTGTGAAAGTCCAAAAATAAAAACTCTCAGCTGTGGTCCATTTCTTTTTTTTTTCTTTTTGGTACCGGAGATCAAATCTAGGATGTTCTACTTCTAAGCTAGACTTCCAAATCTATTTTATTTTGAATCAGGATCTTGCTAAGTTGCTGATAGTCTAAACTGCTGAGACTGGCCTTGAACCTGAGATCCTCCTGTTGTAGCCTCCCAAGTTCTGGGATTATAGGCCTGCAGCATCATGCCTGGCCTATTGGTGGTCTTCATGGTCAAGGAAAATATACTGTATTTTTGATAAATAATTGTTAATTCATTACCCTAAATAGATTTTTAAAATTGTATAGATTTGCCTGATGTTTTCATATATTATGTTCCTCTTCCCATTTATATCTCTCCCTGCCTCATCCCTCTCTCTCTCATCTTCTTTTTTTAAGTAATGAGGTGACTTGCTAAACTCGGCAGTGAACATACTGAAGGATCAGAGGATGTGCAGTTTTAAGTGACATTCTTGCACAATTCATTTTGTCTCACCAAAATAGATTTGAAGGTTTTAATTATTTTTTCAAAATGTAATTGGTAGGAATAGTAGAGACAATGACCATTACTTCACTGTACTTTAAAGATGTACATGTATTTTATTTCATTTTCAGTGAGTGGAATATTCACTGTACAAATTAAATTAATTGGAAATGTGTTGATCTAGAGAATGCAGCACTCTGATGATTTAAAGAGCTTTTTGATGGAGTTGAAGATTGTTTTGGTAAGAATTTTTTTTTTTTTTTCCTAACACTGTTACCATATTCTGGTTGTTTCTGTAACCTTTAAAAACTAACATTATTAGAATTAAAAACTTGTCAACCCTGAGTCATTTAATGTTTTGTATGGTGTACATAAATGTGAAGGGTCTTTGTTGAACTGTACAAGGAACAGACTTGTAAGAACCAGTTTCATTGTATCATAAACTTACCACCCTCAACACTATAATGTTGGGCAGAAGGTGAAAAAGGAAAATGCATTCCTGGCCTACAAAAAAATTTAACATCAGAGAGAGATTAGGTGGGTATACTTCAAGATATAACATGATGTATGAAAAATTTTGTGTATAGTTGAAGAAGCCTCAAAAACTTGTTAGGCCTCCTTATATAGATAAAAAGAGTAGTTGTTAATTCAGCTAATCAATTTTGCCTAAAATACTTTATTATTTAGTTTATTTCATAGACATATTCTTAAAACATTTATTACCTGATTTTCAGCATAAACAAAAGAAGAGAGATTATAGTGAATACCATGAGCCCATAACATAACCACGATATTTTACCGTATTTCCTCTCCAACTTTTTTAGTAGAGATGTAGTATTTTAAAGGATATTCTGGATATTGTATCCTTTCCTTTATAAATATATCAGCATATATCTCTAATAGCTAAGTGCTTTTCTCTTCTTTTTAAACTTTATTGGTGCATTGTAATTTTACATGATCCTGAGAGTCAAAGTGATGCATTCATACATGCACATATGAGACTGGGTACATTTCCCTCCATATCTCACTGAGCTGCCCCTTCCTGCCTCCTCATGCATGTTAGTGCAATTGGTAGTGATACTATCATGGTGGACATAACTTTATTTAAACTCTTGCTTTCCTCAGCCCTCCCTGTCCCCCTCCCTATCTCTCTTCCCCAATCCCTTGCCCCACTCTATTGGTATCTCTCCTCATTTGACTGAAGTTCTTTTTATTTTTCTTTCTTTCATTCTAGCTTCCATAGATGAGAGAAAACATATGACTCTTGACTTTCTGAGTTTGGTTGATCTCACAGCATAATATTATCTATATCTAGTTCCATTCATTTTCCAGCAAGTAACATTTTGTTCTTGATGGCTGAGTAAAATTCCTTTGTGTGTATATACCACATTATCGTTATCCCTTTATATGTTGATGGACACCTAGGTTGCATAATTTGGCTATTGTGAATGGTGATACTACAAACATGGGTATGCATGTATTAACTATCAGTATGCTAACTTTAATTCTTTTGTAAAAATATGGAGAAATGGTATCACTTGGTCATAGTATGGATCTATTTTTAGTCTTTTGAGGAAACTCCATACATATCTCCATAGTAGTTGTACTAATTTGCAATTCCAACAACTGTATATAAGAGTTCCTATCTCCCCACATCCTTGCCAGTGTTTATTATTATTATTTATATTCTTGATGATTGCTATTCTAATTGGAGTTAAATGGAATCTCAGTGTAATTTTGATTCGCATTTCCTTGATTGCTAATAATGTTGAACATTTTTTCGCCATTTGTATTTCTTTTATGAAGTGTTTATAAAGTTCAATAGCCTATTTTTAAAATTGGTTTATTTGGTTTTTTTGGTGTTGACCTTTGTGATATTTCTCTATCAGAGGTATAGCTAACAAAGATTTTATTCTAATTTGTAAGCTCTCTTTAGACTCTTGATTGTGTCCTTTATTGCACAGATGCTTTTTAATTTAATGCCACCTCATGTATTCCCAATTTTATTTCCTGAGCTGTAGGAGTTTTGTCGAGGAAGTCGACCAGTGCCTATATGTTAGAGAGTTGGTCCTATGTTTTCTTCTAGCTATTGCAAAGTTTCTAGGTCAATTTCTAGGTCGTTGATTCATCTTGAGTTGACTTTTGTGCAGGGTAAGAAAGAGGGGGCTTATTTTATTCTTCTACATACGGATATCCAGTTTTCCCAATACCATTTGTTGAAAAGTCTGTCTTTTCTCAAGCATATATTTTTGGCACCTTTGTCAGAAATTAACTGCTTTAAGTGTGAGGATTGGTGTCTATTTTCAAATATATAATTATAACCTTAAGGAAGTTAATGGTTAATTCCTTGTAGTCACTTTGTTGTATTAGTATACAAACAAGGTCCACACATTATTAATTTGATAGGTCTTTTGTTTTATATAAGATTTATATAATACTTAATTTATAGCAACATTTTTTTTTTTTTTTCTTGCGGTACTGGAGATAGAACCCAGGGGAATTCTACCTCTGAGCTACACTCCCAGCCCTATTTTTTATTCTTTATTTTGAAACAGGTTCTCACTAAGTTGTGGAGGGCCTCGCTAAGTAGCTGAGGATGGCCACGAACCTGATCCTCCTGTCTCAGCCTCCCAAGTACTGGGATTACAAGCATGCACCACCACATCCGGCTCAGCAACATTTCTTTATCCTGTCCTTTTTCTTTCATGTCATATAGTTTCATGTCACAAATTGTCATAAACCAAATTTTGTGTCATGTAAAATTTCTCATATTGTATATTTAGTTTGTTAGATGGTCATGAAATCTTTTACCATATTCTTCTACAGATTAAGCATCCATTACCCAGAAATCTAAAATGCTCCAAAATCCCAGACTTTTCGAGTGCTAACATGATGTCACAAATGGAAAATTTCATACCATGAAACTTTGCTTGATGCACAAAATTATTAAAAATTGTTTAAAATTACCTTCAGTGTATGAAGTGTGTATGAAGTATAAATAAATTCCATGTTTAGGTTTTAGTCCTGTTGCCATGATACCTTATGTAATTGCAGAAATTTTAAAATTAAAAAAATAAATTCAGATCCTGAACAATTCTTGTCCCATACATTTCAAATAAGATATACTTACTTTATACATTCTTTGTAATCTGGCAGTTAGATCTAGAGATCACAACAGATTTGGGCTAATTTATTTTAATAAGAATACTTGGTGCTTTCTACTTATATTGTTTTAGGAGTTACAATGATATCTAATTATTCCTTTTTTAGTAAAAACTCAAGAGGTTTAAAACCATCCAATATAAAGTTTTCCAGCAGTCTGTTACCTAGTGATTATAGCATCCAGTGCTAATCATTATCTAAAGCCACTACTTCATTATAATGGAGTTTACAAATTCCATCATCTCCATTTATTATCTGAAAATCTTTTATAACAACCCTCAACAGTTACTTGGCTAATGTGAGATACAGCTCATACTAGAAAATTAGAATCAGTGCTTGTTTCTTCTCCCCTTTTTTTTTTTAAGTCAATTTTTAGAATACTGAGTGTCTCATAACTGTCAAAGGGAACTAAAGATTTTTCTCTTTAGCAGCATTATGAACTCATGAGTTTTTATATGTATTTGATTAACCCACTCAGTCCTTTTTTTATAATGCTTAAATTGTCCCAATTTTGGTTAGTGTAAACCCCTTCACGTTGGCATCCTGAGTTCTTTTAATAGAACCCAGTCTTCTTTCTGCCACTAGTTGCCCCATTTATTTCTCCTATTTTATGGCTACATTTAGCCATGTCTCCAAAGCCTTTTTTTTTTTTTTTTTTTTCCGTACTGGGGATTGAACTCAGGGGCATTCTACCTCCGAGCTATACCCCAGCCCTATTTTTTATTCTTTATTTTGAAACAGGATCTCACTAAGTTGCGGAATGCCTCACTAGGTATCTGAGGCTGGCTGCGAACCTGGATCCTCCAGTCTCAGCCTCCCAAATGCTGGGATTACAAGTGTGAGCCACCACGCCTGGCTTTTGTGTGTGTGTGTGTGTGTGTGTGTGTGTGTGTGTGTGTGTGTGTGTGTGTAAAAGTTTGGATGTCACAACAGGAAGCTGGAGAGCTCATGGCTATTACTACTTCTAGGCCTTGTCAGTGAACAAAGCTAGGAAAAAGTACATTTTCGAAAGAATATAATTAATCATGCATTCATTTGATATTTCCAATTCAAATGTGGCATTATTAGGTTTTTTACTTCTTTGATTTTGCTTGTATCTCTTACTTTGAAACATTGGTTTCTAATGATATCAACATTATTAAGTTTTTTGGTTGTGTTTAACTTGCCCTACTTTGTTTTTCTCTCTGTATATATTTTTTTATATTTATATCAAAATTATAATACCAGTATTGCTACTAACGAATGAAAGTAGTTAGATATTTCTTTATGGTTCTTTTCAAGACCTTTTTATTCTTAGTAGCAGCTACCACATATAGAAAGCTTAGTTGCTAGATTTCTTCTGAGTCATTTTTTTAATATTCCTAACAACTCTCTGAAGTAGAGCTTTGATAAAATGTTTGGGATCAGATTAAAGAGCTTAAAATCAATTTCTGAAGATTAAATTTTGATTTATGAATAAATAAACTTAAAATTGATTATAAACATCAAAGGCCCTATTATAATAACCTTAAAAAAGGTAAGATAAGGAAGTAAAGCATGTTTGTTTCTTATCACCTTGACATTGGAAAAAAGCTTAGTTTTTAAAATCTTTTTATTATAATTTTAATATGCTATAGAAATATAAGGGCTAAGGGAACCAGAATAAAACTATATATACAAGTCCAATCAAACTCTTATCACTAAAATAAACTTTATTGGGTTCTAAATCATGCCTCTATTGGTTATTTAATTTTGAAGGAATATTTATTAGTTTAAACCAAAATGAGGTATTAAGATGGGTCTCTGATTCTACCCAGTACATTTGGTTTGCATTTCTGAATAAAGGAGATCCTGTATTTTATCTTTTTTGAAATTAAAGTTAGTGATTTTTAACTCATTTAAGATAATATACCTAAAAATGTAAGCATTATTAGTTTATTTCTTAGGCTGTGTTGTTATTAATAGGATTCCTATGATACAATCAGCAATGAAGATCTTGACAGTACTGTCCAGATGAAATCAGTAGCAATTGAACTGAGCAAATTTTGTAAATCTCCATGGAGTTTCCTAGTAATAACTAGACATATAGTGAGAGTTCACTAAATATTTGATAAATGATCAATTACCAGTATTTTAAAATAACTCTATGAGGAAGTTTATTTTATTTTTATTTTAGAGTTGAGCTAGGCTGAGAGCCTAAGACCTTGAAGCTGGGAAATGTTAAAATTAGGCTTAAACATCAATTTGTAAAACCTCTCTGCTGTGTCCCTTTGTCTCTGTGAAGAGTAGGTGCTTCTCTGCCTTTCCCATTTCCGGTTAAAATTCTAGAATAGGAATAACTGGCCTGACCCAGAGTAGCGGCATTTTACAAATGCTATAAACCTAGGACTGAAATGCATTTGTTATCCAAGTTTATTTTTAGCCTAAGTGTTTATGGATAGCAGTAATTAATATTTCTGAATAAAAACAACTATTAAAAGAAGTGCTTTATAATTGTTTTAAGTACAAGAACTCTAGTAACTCATTTTATTCAGTGAGTAAATTAGTGTTTTTGGACCACCATGCTATTTTTAAATAACATTAGATATTTTATAAAAACAGCAGTATCTCTCTTGTCTCCTAGGAGCTTCCTCTCTACTTAAATCTATATTGATTTCCTGGTTTTACATGGTTTTTTCATCCTAAAGCAGATTCAGAACTAGGTTGAAGTAGTTTTAGTTAATAGTCCTGCTTCTGAAATGTAAAATCAATTCTAAGATTACCTCAACTTAATAGTATTATATTCTAATTAAATGAAAAATATAAGGACCAATAATAGATTAAACATATACTTAAAGGAATAGAAATTTCAAGCTTTTATCACAGTTACATTTATCAGAACTCTTTATAATTTTCAACTTGTTCTCATCTATTTTTGGTATTTATTGCAGATGTTTTTTTATTTGATTTCTTTAATCATTGCTTATCTGAATTTTGAGGGTAAGAAGTACTTCAGATTTGGATTTTTTTCAGATTTTGGAATATTTGCATATAGACAATAACAGATTTTAGGGAGGGAGCCCAAGTCAAGTGAAATTCATTTATGTTGCATATAGATCTTATTTTCTACATAGCGTGAAGGTAATTTTCCATAGCATGTAGAATTTTTCACTTGTGGTGTCATGTCAGCATTCAGAAATTGTGGGATTTTTGAAGCACTTTGGATATTAGATTTTTAGATAAGGGTGCTCTTTTGATAATTCACATCATGTTCATGTCTAAGTAATTTTTAGATTTTTTTTTAACTTTTCAAGTAAGATACTTTGTTAATAACTTCAAAGTAATTTTTAACCCCAGGAATTCTAGTATTGTTGTAATATTGTAACAAATGTAAATTTTAGTTTTGCTTCTGGCATCATAAACTAATTTAAAGACTTCATATGTGGGCCTATCAAGAAAATAGACTAGCTAGATGTGTGGCAAAATACCAGACTTACGTAGTCAAAGAGTAATTCTGAATAAAAGTCAGCAGAAGAAATGAACAGGTAGTTATTTATTGTTTTAACAAGGGCTTTTTTCCCCATTATTGTTAAGATGTGGCTCATAATGGTATAGACATGTATCAATCTAGTCAATGTAATTAGAGTTCAGCCTTTTCTTGAATATATTAAACATCATATCCATGGGAATAGAAAACTAGTGAAGCCTTGAATGAGTATTTTGTTTATTATTTTGTATTTTTGTTTCTGATAGACATAATAGCCCAGGAGAATACTAAAATCTTAAGTTCTTTTCATGGTATAAAAATTGACATTTTATATGACCTTTATTGTATTCCTTTAGCTTTTTCAATGAGAAAGAGAACGAGTCACTTAGGTTTTCTACAAAAATAATGAGTACTTTAATGGGATCGTGTTTTGTAATCAAGTACTAACAATTCACTCTCCAGTATTCCAGCTCATTCATTCTTTTTTTTTTTTTTTTCTTTCTTTCTTTCTTTTAAACAGGAAACTGCTTTAAAGAATAGACAAGAATTATCTGCACTACCTCCTCCTCCCCAGTTCTACTCAAGCCTTGTTGAAGACATAGGAACTCTTGGATGGGAAAAGTATGTCTCCATATGCTTTAGAAATGGATTTGTTTTCCACATTTTAATTTAATATATTTCCACTTTTAGCAATTATTGTATACCTCTATGGTCAAAGTATTTCATTATAATTAGAGTATTTCATCCTTACTGTTTCTATGAATTAAAAGGAGAGATATCTTTAAAAAATGACCTGTAAAGATAAATATAATTTAGAAAAAAATGACATTTTAACATACATGGTAGAAATTTTAGTAGATATTTTTACTGAACATATAACATTATTCCAAATGCTACAAAATTATGTTTAACAAGTAATTATCTAGCTTTCTTTGAAATTATCTGTTGAAAAAGTAATCATCTAGCTTTTTTTGAAAAGTGATGAAGAAAGAAACTTAGAAGAATTTCAGTAGATTGGTATGCAGGT
>PVLC010036746.1:0-15634 GCA_004027655.1 Graphiurus murinus | reverse complement strand
AGATCCTAAAAAACATAATTTAAACATTAAATAGGAACAATATAGTCCAAATTGTTACCCTGAAAACAAATCTGTTAACTTTTAATGACATCTTACTTTTATTTATTTATTATGAACAGACATTGAGGTCCATACTGTGGGAAATGTGGAGCAGAAACTGCCAATCATGAATGATATGAAACAACATAACTTAGGTGGCTACCTGTTACCATGAGGCAGATCTGCATCAGACATTACCACATTATATTCCTCAGGGGGGGAACCCCAAATAGATTTTTGCCATTTTTTTCTACTTACAGAACAAGCCTACTTTTTAAACTTATATTTGAGCTAAGTCAGATAAGGTAAATGCAAAAGAAGCAACAAGAGACAAAAAGACAGACCTGCAGTCAACAAGAGATACTTTCCACATTTTGTGTTCAACAAACACAAAAATGAGTCAGACGGACGGTACTCGGGGAATTTTTTCTAAGAACTTCACCCGTTCTTCGTCCTTACCACAGGAGGAGACTAGGCGTCCCTGGTTCTCCTCTCCACCTGGGGCGTCCCCCAGGTTGCCAGTCTGTGACCCTCCGGGCACGTCTACCGGTCACTTGCCCATGACCCCTACGGCTCATGGGGCAGCTGCAATTCAGAAGCGCTTACAAATCTATACCAGACCAGAAAACCAGATGAGCCAAATAATCACACAAGCCAGGCCGACAAGAAACAAACAGCAGATAGGGCAAAGCACAACTCCCATGGACAGGCAAAGACAAGCAGCAAGCAGGAAGCACAGCTTCCCCAGGGTACCCCTTCTCACCTCCAAGAGCACGTCTTTGGGTGAAGGGTGGTCGTCTAATCCTGGGTGAGGTTCCCGGCCAACGCACCAGATGAAAGACCCAAGCGGTCCCCAGGGGCCCCTCCGTCCCAGAACTTACCACAAACCCGTCACTCGCAGGAGACACATCTTGATGCAACCGCAGGAGGGAGGTTTTATTCAGAAACCAACGCTGGGACCCAACTCAGGAGTTGAGTCCTGAGCAAGGAATTCAGGCATATTTTATAGTCAAAAAATGCATAGTCACACAAGCGCGGGCATATTCAAGGGCGGGAAGTATGCACATACATGATTGGATTAATTAAACTTTTAAACACAGCAAACCTATAGAACTGGAACATTCATCAAAAAGCGGGAAGGATGTCTTATCTATAGTATGTCCTGCTTTTCCCCCTGCCCGGGTGAAGCTGTTAATCAGGTTATCTGGGCCATCTGGTCTTTACTTGGCCCTTTTGGCCTCCCCATGGATACGCAGGGCTTATTCCAGTCTCACGGGCCTGCTCTCTCCGGGGGGGTTGCTGGGGTTATCAGTATTGCGGGGTTCCCAGAGTGGGTGGGGGTCCCCACTCAGGCTTTTCCCCAGAGGGTGAGGCCGGCAAGCTTCAACTTATCAGACCCTGCAGGGTACCACTGTGAGGCCTACAGCAATTTACTTGGAAACTTATTTCACTAAAAGGCAAAACTCAAACTACTGTCATTTCTGGCTAACTAAAATTATTCTTTCAGGATAATAAGTACCAAAGCACATGATTAATCTTAAGAGGGAAATACTACCCTAAGTTACTACACTTTGTATATGTATATCAAATTATCACATTGTAACCTATAAATATGTATAATTATTATATGCCAAAAAATGTTTCCTGATAAAAAATTAGAGACAAAATATTGCTGATACTTTGATTTCATAGAGTAATCTACCCTTGATTTTTTTACAGTTTCAATTGAATGAACCTGAATCTGAACAAACAATAATTTAGTTAAGATAGGTAAGCTATTGGTCTCTAAAACTATATAGACATTCACTATTAGCCAAAGGCAGTGTATTTCATCCACTAAATCTGTCTTAAATAAAAAGCTAGGGCCTACTTTTAGTTCATACTAAGTATGTTATCTCTGCACAAAATTTAAATCTGAAACATTTTGATTCTAGCTATGCTAAAGTTTGCCATCGGTATATCATCCCATTCATTCGTTAAGTCATAATACAGATATGCTTAACCAATATTCAGATTCAGAGATGCACCCTCACTTATGGAGGAGCTACTCTTTTTTTCACATCACCAAACGTCCCCTAAAATACCAAAGACATTTAATATTCAGATATATTGCATCCATTCATTCCTTTATTGTTATTCAACAAATGATCAGTGATAACCTAGCATGTCCTGGGCATTGTCCAGAAAAGCTGTGTTAGGCACGGATTAAACAATGACTTGGAGACATCACTCATGCAGGGTGGCCATGTGGTTAAAAGCTGGATGCTGTACAACTGTATTCCTAAATGCCTCTTCAGACACTGATACACAGAAGACAAATGTGTCCCCTGGGTTCAAGCCATATGTGCTGATGCTCATTAGAGAGAGGCTGGATGAGCTTGATTTCACTTTCCAGCGGCTCCCGAGTCCTGATAAAATGGTGCTGGCTTCAGTAGAAACAACAGTGCTGACTGAACTCAGCGACACTGCAGCTTCTAGGTTTTCTAACTCTAATCCTCATCGTGGCAGTGTCCCCATTGCCTTGAAAGTTGCAAAAAATAGAGCAAACAAGTCTATAGAGATTTCAAAGAGGCAAGGAATTATAATACAGCAACATAAGTGATATGTAGGCAAATATTGGATGTTATAGGAGAATACAAGTATGTAGCTAACCTAGACTTTTGTTATCTTCTAAAATATACTTTGCTATCTATATTGCTTTTGTGGACATAAAATTATAGAATTGCTGTTGTTGCTGTTTTACAGGAATCTAGAAAGATGTATCACTATGGTCTAAAACTGTGATCATCAAAGCTTTAGTTTCACTTATTATCTCTGTGCAACATTTGGGCTTGCACACTTTCCTACTGTAAATTCAACTTTAATGCAGGGCCTATGCTTTTCAAAGAGAAAACATTTATAAGTCCTCGGATACAGAGGAAAATCTGAGTTCCCCCAATAAGACAAAAATTTCTGAGGGACTAAAGGGAAATCAAGCCCATAACAGATAGAAATGGAGTTCTGTTACACACACTATCTTTTTTTTTTACTTATTTTCCCTCACTGCCTTCCCATTTTTACTAAAATTTTGAAGCTGGTTACAAATATTGCTCATTTAGTCAAAACAACAATTTAAAAACATTTGACTATTTCAAGTTAATAGAATATTCCTTAATCTAAGTGAACACCTAAACAATAAATTGGAATAATAAGTAATTTTGAGATATGGACCCAATGTTTGTCTAGGCATCAGTCTGCTCATTTTCTTTTCAATATACTTCTACTAGTCAAACAGTGAGTAATTCATGGAGTTAAATACATGTGAAAAGAAAAAGAAAAGATTTTTACTAGCACATAGGTTAATGAACAATATCTCAAATTCCTTCAAATTAGTCTGCATGCCATTAGGTCTAGGTGAAGGAAGTCATTGTTGGAGGAGAGAATGTATACATAGAAATGACACTAGAATATTAAAAAAGAAATTGCAAGCTTACTGAGGGCTTTTCTGTATTACTCTTATATTTCTTACTAAATAAGTTATCAAACAGCAGGTAATTCATTCCCTTATTCCTGCTTCCATCAAGTGTTTGTTTGTTTATTATTTATTTATTTACTTATGTATTTATTTGTGTGATACTAGGGATTGAACTAAAGAACACTCTACTGCTTGTCTACACCCCCAGCCCTTTCTTTTGTTTGTTTATTTGTTTTGTTTTTAAACAAGGTCTTGCATTGGCCTCAAACCTGTGATCCTCCTATCTCAGTTTCCCAAGTTCTGGGACTATAGGTATGTACCACTGCTCCTCACTGCATCAAGTTCTTATAATAAATAGGTAAATATTTGTTGGATGATGAATTGGTACATCCAAATAACAATTTCTAATAATATTATGTTGTATAGACTATTTGTGCCCCACCAATTCATATTTTAATCACAAATATGATGGAATTTAGAGTTGTGACTTTCGATATATGATTAGGTCATGAGAACACTACAAAGGGAATTAATATTCTTATAAAAAGAGGTATCAGATAACTTTCTCACCCTTTCTCCCATGTGAAGTCACAGTAAAAAAGATGGCCATGTATGAGCCATCCAGCAAGGGGACACTTATCAGACACTGTATCTTCTACTTCCCAATCTCCATATCTGTGAGAAATAAAATATGCATTGTTTAAGGCACATAGTCTATGGTACTTTGTTATAGCGGCCTGAATGGACTATAACAGTTAGGCAGTATATATATTGTTATGTTAGTTTTTGATGTCCTAGCAATTGTATCATAAATGTAAAAAGTAGTAGTCAATGGAATTCAGATATGGCATTTTTGGAAAAAAACACTACAAAATACTCAAGAATTCTCAGGTTAAAAACTATCTAAAATTAGAAACTTTACTGGGATTACTGGGAAGAATCCTCACAGAAGCTATGAGAAGAAAGATTTTTATACCATTATCACTCACTTATCCATCAAATACATACTTAATAATAAATACTATTTTATGTGCTGAAGATACAGATACAAATAAGACACAATCTCTGATATTTACAATTCCAGGGTTTATATTTACAGATATAAACATAAATTAATACATTTTAATACAAGGTAACATGGGTTATTGCAGAAGCACTTTTAAATGTTACATGAAACAAAGAACAAGTGGTTCTGTTTTGGAGAAAGAGTAGTAGAAAACCTAGAAGCTAGCAAAGCTGTTCAAATATGATATGACGGGGAAGTTTTCATTTTCAAAGAAAAACTGTCCACTTTCAGATAACTTTCCTTCTGCAATTTTGTTCAATTTGATTGCCTCAATAAATGCATGGGATGGGTTTTAAATCTATATTTGTATCAGTGGAATAAACAGAAAATTCACAGATAAAATTATTGACCAAAATTTTATGCTATTCTAATAAGGGGAAAAAACTGAAAACCCATAAAAAGGAAATTACCTATGTCAGGAAGTAGGGAGTTCTCCACTACGGTGAGTGACTAAAAATGAACTGCAGGAGCAGTTGATAAAAGATTATAGCATAGAAATCATAGGTTCCCAAAGTGGGTGGAACCTATAATACCACCTCACAGGGGGATGCTGGACAGAAAAAGAGATACATTAAAGAACATAAATTTGTCACTGCATCTTTCTGTTTATTTGCTTAAAGAAGGCAGATTTCCTGGGGAGGGGGTCACTGAGTAATTTTTTTCCTCCAAAGAACAGTGCGATAAGCCAAATAAGTCTGGAAATCTCTGTGACAAATGGATAATAGGTCTTAGGTGATATAGAAAGCCCTTTAAATCTCACTATTTTGTGATTTTCAGGATTATGGTGATTATGAATATAAATAGCAAATGATAAAAAGTTCAAATTAAGAGAAGCCATTAATAACTTACTAAGTATTGTGGAAATTGCTCTGCAATAGAAATGCCATATTGGAGGCTTGGGAGAGGAACTGAATAAGGCTTGGCTCCTGTTTAACAAAGAAGATAATATATACTCTAGTTAAATTTCTACAGATGATATTTTTAAATAATCTAGGCCATTTAATTTTCAGCTTCTTTAAGATTTGTCTCAAGTAATCAAAAGTTAACAGTATGTTTTTATATTGTTAATATTAAAGAAATCACACAATGAGAAATAAAATACAAAGCAATTATCCACATTACTTAGATAAAATAATTTATTGAGAATAAATTGCAAGTTCAAAAAAGTGAAAAATTAATCCAGTTATTCAAGTAGCTAACATAGTCAAGGGCTTATACAGGCTGTAAGAATTAGCAGATTATTTAGTTCCTATATTGATTTTTCTACAGAGGACCTCAATAAAAATGATAACTTTTTATAACTTAAAAAGTGATTTCAAGTGAATATTTATTAAAAAGTCTTAAATTTCATGAGACAAATAAAGGAATACTGTTCATTTAGAGATGAATGGATTGAAGCATCAAGTGACTGAATGTCTTGCCTCTTTCTAAAAGAGTAATTAAGGATCAAAACCAATATTAGCCTGACCTTCTAATTTTAAATCCTGTGTACTATACCACATTTTCCTACACTAACTAGAGTGTTAATCACAGTTACACAACATGTTAACATCAATGTCTTAATATTTAAATTATTTTATGATAGTGGAGCTTATTCTCATGAAGCACATTAAAAACAAATCAACAAATGTCATAGAACACCACCTCCAGTCTAGGAAATAGGGCAACTCTTTTTTTTTTTTTTCACTTCTCAATCCTCAGTATGCAAAACCCAAAGAAGCCTAGAAAATAGTCTTCTGCTGTTGGAAGGGTATCAGGGGAGGGTCGTAAACTCTTACCCTCTGCTCTTAGCATCTTCTCATTTTTACTAGTCTCTAATTAGGAATGCACAGTGTTGCAGACCCCCAGTGAGTTGACCCATTAAAAGACACTGTGATGCTAAATATTTCATTGTTACGAGCTCCCAAGTAAATATGATGAGCAATCTGTGAAAGAAGGAAGTATTCAAAGATTTTATAGACCATAAAACAACAAGGAAATCACTTTTAAGGGAACCACAGTCTCATGGAGGTACTCACTGCCTTTTTGTCCTTCCTAGTTTCCTACAGATTTTCCCCCTTCTCTGTTTTTCTCAATACAGCCACACCAACATATCATATAGGAACCATGAGAAATTATACATTCTGAACCACAAGCCAATGAAGGGCATTGGATGATTAAGGGCCCAGGATCTTGCCACTTACTTCCTTCAGTCCTCCTTTAAGATGGTTCATTTCCAAGTCTGTGAACAGCATTCTAACTCTAAGACTGAACAGTGGATTTTGTTTCCATTCCCAGCAATTAGCATGTAACATTAATGGCATTAAAAATTCATTTTCTCACATAACATGCCTGCACTTAAAGACTAATGGAGGCAAGAGAAACACATCATGAGATAGTCAGGAATGGAGGGCCACAGTGAGACACTAGCGAAGCCAAGTGATATTGAGAAGGTGAGAGATGCCAGCTTTGTAATCTTCACTTCTGGCTCTGATGCCTGCCCTCAAGCAACATGTTTCCCCTCCCTGCTTTCAGTTAGAATAACGCCCTTCCCTTGGGGTCCTGAGATAGTGCAGCTGTGCTGGCAACTAAATACTTTTCCATCATATTGCTCCTAGAGTGAACATATAAGTTAAATCTTGCCTCTTCTGACATAGATAGTTGAGATCCTTATGTATTGAAAAAAAAGGCACTGAGTTCAATCCCCAGTACCACAAAAAAAAGTCTGTTAAAAAGGACAAAATCTTAAATTGATCCTTCTTTTATTTTTAAAACTTTAATTTTAGAGATGAAGATTTTGAGTTCTAAAAATTGTGTAATGTGACATAACTGATCAATGATGGGGCTTCACCTCTAAGGCAGCATAATGTACTAAAATAATGCTTCCTAGTGTAACAAACAATTTTAAAGCACCTACATATTTATTTGAAAATAAGCATATCTATTCTATGCTTAAACATACCCAGGAAGAGGACATTTATTTCTTGAGCAACTGAAGCATTTTTGGCTAGTTTTAAGGACTGAAAAAATGTATGTTTTTGCATGTTCCATTTCTTGGTTCTCTTTTGGCCCCTCGGAACTAAAGGGAACAAGCCTTATTTTGCTTCCACATGACTCTCCCATATTTTATTCATGCCTTCAACAACTTTACTTAGCCCCTGCTCCACCTTTCACTAACCCTGTCTAGATATCCAAAATGGAACTATTATGTCTGCCCTGAATCTCTTTTTCTCTCTGCAAAGGACTCCATATTCTTCAAATTTGGGCTTTCTAGCTGCTGGATATTATTCCACTGTTACAAAATGACTGGTAAAACCCTACTGACTGCTGTTTTCCTTGGTTTATAATATTATTTTGTCCTGACAGGTTTGCAGTGATTATCTTCTTCCAATGGCCACTTATGCAAATGAATCTATAAGATAAAATGTTAGCAAAACAACTGCTAAATGAAAGCATTTGTGTGTTAGTATGGGGAAACCTCCACATTTTCCTAATTTTTCATCTACCAATTATATTTTTCAAGGGTACTGAGGATTGAACCCAGAAGTTTGTCAATTATATTTGTCTAATTTTGTTTCCATATGACAATTCTTTTTCTTTGGTGCTGGGGATTGAATCCAGAGGCATTCTACCACACCTCCAGCCCTACATTTTAATTTGAAACAAACTGTCGCTAAGTTGCTGAGGCTGTCCTGGAACCTGTGATCCTCTTGTCTCTAAATACTAGGATTACACCCATGTACCACCACACCTGGCACCTGTACTCTGAATGGCATGAAATGAGTTTGAAATGGGCCACTTGTGATTTTGACAATGTATCTAGGGCATGTCTTCATGTATACAGATAAGTGCTATTACACCCTTGGCATTCTTTCTGTTCTCTCTTCATGGCACTTTATAACCAGTACTTATGTTTATTACATATTCATTATCTTAAATCCTATTAATGATTCTCACAGGTATTTTCACTGTTTCCTGCTATCCTTTCTCTAAAAGTATGGTTTTTCGAAGATCCTTTAAAATGTGATACTATAAATAAATAAAAATCATGATCTAGTCTGATCAATATAAAACAGTGAAACATAAATTTATTAGTTCTGGATATTATAGTTAGTCCAATGCAACCTTATACTTTGTGTATTTTGTTTGTTTTTGGTTTTTGCAGTACTGAGGATTGAACTCAGGGGTGCTCTACTACTGAGTACTACCCAGTACTTTTTACCTTTTATTTTGAACAGGTTTCTCTAATTTTTCCAGGCTGGCCTTGAACTTGTAATGTTCCTGCATCAGCATCCTGAGTCCCTAGGATTACAGATTTGTGCTACCATGCCCACCAGTTAGTTTTTGTTTTGTTTTGATTTTTTTTTCAACTGAGTTACATTGAACTCCTAAAGAATTGAAACAATGTGCTTTGACTTTCTGACTATTGTCAGTCAACACCTTATTTATTTTGTACATTAACCACTATTTGAAAACCGTATTAGCTGGGCATGATGGCACACACTTCTAATTCCAGTATTTGGAAGGCTGAGACAGGAGGATCACAGGTTCACGGCCACCATCAGCTACTTAGTGAGGCTCTCCACAACTTGGTGAGACCCTGTTTCAAAAATAAATAATTAAAATTGGGCTGGGGGTGTAGCTCGGAGATAGAATGCCTCTGCATTCAATCCCCAGTACCACACACACACAAAAAAAAAATTAGAGCCGGGCGTGGTGGCGCACGCTTGTAATCCCAGCATTCGGGAGGCTGAGACCGGAGGATCCGGGTTCGCGGCCAGCCTCAGCTACCTAGTGAGGCACTCTGCAACTTAGTGAGACTCAGTTTCAAAATAAAGAATAAAAAATAGGGCTGGGGGTAGAATGCCTCTGAGTTCAATCCCCAGTACCGCAAAAAAAAAAAGTTATTGGACAATGGACACCCTAATCAGGTAGCATATCCCTGCATGATCGACAGTGACTGGGACGCCTGGGATGACCAGCTTAAGCCCTCAGCGGAGACACAATGCATTTATCTCAGTTACATCTCATTTGGAGATATTAGTATATAATTTCAATATGTTTGGAATATTTGAGTGTTGCTTTTGCTACTGACTATATTATTAACACTCTTAGCTTTTATTCTCCCTCAATATTGTTGTGTATGTTTCTCTGCCTTTACCCAAACCACTGTTATAAATTCAAGCAGAATGCCTTGAGGGAAATAAACCTGGGGCATGTCCTACGGCATGCTGCACAAGTGACAATGAGCCATTAATCTATATTGTGAATGCACATGTGACAAGCAAGCCAAGTGTCTACCCTGTGTTTTAAATCTGGAATCCCTCTTATGCCCCATCTTCTCCCTAGTATCCGCATATTAGGGAGAACATATGCTTTTTTACTTTTTGTGACTGACTAATCTCACTTAACAATGTTTTCCAGTTGCATCCATTTCCCTGCAAATAACATGATTTTGTTCTTCTTTATGGCTGAGTAAAATTCCATTGTGTACCTATCCCAGAAACAGGGTCTTGTAAAGTTTATGAGGCTGGCCTCAAACCTCTTCTCTCAGACTTCCAAGTACTGGGATTAAAGGCATGTGTCAACATGCCCAGCTACCAAGTTGTTTCTTAAAATTAAAGACTTTCCTACTGGATAATTTTATTTATATTTAGTAACTGTTTCATTCATTTATACTTAAGAGTGCTTATTAAACTTTCACAAACATATCAAAGTCAATCACTAAACTGAACTTGAAAAGGAGGGAGGGCAAGGGAGTAGGGCAGGAATTGGAGGAGAAGGGTTAATGAGAAATGTGTGCATGTATGCCTTTACCAGTTTGTACCTAACAAAGATATATGATTACAATGCACCAATTAAAAAATTTTAAAAACTTAATCGATTATTCTAGTAAATAATTATATAACACTACTCTGTTTTGTTACACTCTAGCCCTATTTTACTTTTTATTTGGAAACAGGGTCTCCTTAAATTGCTAAGACTGGCTTTCAATCTGCGATCCTCCTGTCTCAGCCTCCCAAGTACTGGGATTACAGGGATGTATCACCGTGCCCAGCTTTTTTTTTTTTTTTTCTAAAATCAACTTTACATAATGTAACACTTTTTCCAATATAACTATAATTAAGTTGTGTCTCATAGAAGACAAACATGAAATAGAGTGGTGATTATCAGATGTTCAGAATGGCAGCTTATCTTGGAATCAAATTCTGTCTCTGATGCCATTTAACTTCTGTTTTGTCATTTTTAAATGGAAATTATAATAGTACCTTCTCAGAAAGTTGCTGCAAGACTTGAAATTAAATGATAAAACACATTATCAGAATTCCATAAAATAGTAATAACTTCATTCAGTATAAATTAAATACAAAAATGCAGTGAAGTGTACATTTCATTGAATTTGTCAACTGCATACCCCATGTAATGCGTACCCCCTATCAAAATAGAGTACTTTCATCATCTTAAAATTTCCAGTGTAAGTTTCCAGTCTATCCCTTTATTCTCTCCAGATTACCAGTTTAATTTCTATTATCACATATTGGTTTTGCCCATTCTAATCTTTATATAAATTGAATTAATTGAATTATACAAGGTGTGTTCTTATTTTGACCATTTTCTCTTGGATTCATCCATGTTGCATGTATTAGTAATTTATTACTTTTTAATTGCTGAATTGCCAACATATATATATGACATATATACATGCTAATATATATATATATATATATATATATATATATATATATATACTATATATATATATGCATATATTTTTTAAACTTGAGGAGCATATACATATATGTATATATCTGTATGCTTTTGTTTTTGTGGTACTAGGGATTAAACCTAGGGGCATGCTACCTCTGAACCACACTCACAAGCCCTTTTGTATTTTTTTTGTTTGTTTTGAAACAGGGTCTCACTATGTTGCTGAATCTCCCATCGAACCTACAATCCTCCTACCTCAGCCATCCAAGTACTAGGATTACAGGTGTGGGCTACCATGCCCCATTGTAATTTTGTGTGTGTATGTGGCACTGGTGATTGAACCCAGGGATGTTTTACCTCTGAGCTATACTCCCATTCCATCTTATTTTTTATTTTGAAACAGGGTCTCACTAAGTTGCTGTGGGCCTTGCAAAATTGCTGAGTCTGGCCTCAAACCTATAATTCTACTGTCTCAGTCTCCCAAATACTGGAATTATGGGCATGTACCACCATGCCCAGCTTTTATGTGTGTGATTTATTAGCAATATAACACCCAAAGTATGCAAATAAGTATGCAAGTATCTTTGATCTTTATAAATATAACTTTGAAAATCACATGTATGTTCTTTTTCAGTTTTGTGTATACTTGGTTTCAATGAGAACCCACAGTAGTTATTTTTAAAATCATACTTTTTTTCTCAATGATATTTTTTAGACCTTCAATCAAAATTTATTTTTAGACTTTTGTTCATTTTAGGCTCTCATTCTGTTGAAATGTGTAGTAGTTCCAATATATTCCCTGAAACTTGGAAGTGTTTCTCAAGTTTAAATATATCTAAATATACTCAGATTCATCTTTCTTTACTTTTTTTTTCTTTTTTGTGGTGCTAGAGATTGAATCCAAGGACATTCTACATCTGAGCTACATCCTCAGTACTTTTTATTTATTTGGAAACAGGGTCTTGGTATGTCACTGAGAGCCTCACTAAATTGTGGAGGCTGGCCTCAAATCTGCGATCCTCCTGTCTCAGCTTCCCAAATACTAGAGTTATAGGGGTGCACCACTATGCCTGGTCTCTTTTATCTACTCTAAAACTTAATTTTTTTTTTTTTGGCGGTACTGGGGGTTGAACTCAGGGGCATTCTACCTCTGAGCTATATCCCCAGCCCTAGTTTTTATTCTTTATTTTGAAACCGAGTCTCACTAAGTTGCGGAGTGCCTCACTAGGTAGCTGAGGCTGGCCGCGAACCCGGATCCTCCGGTCTCAGCCTCCCGAATGCTGGGATTACAAGCGTGCGCCACCACGCCCGGCACTAAAACTTCATATTATTTTCATCTAAGATTCCTCCCATGCCAATATCAACTAGTTTTCTAGTTTGGAATGAATTCTCAACATTGCTTTCTAATAATTGCAACTTTCTGTTGAAATTTTATACCACTAAGAATGTTCACACAAGTCTTTTACTGCTGTTGCCATTTAATTTATATCTGAAATGGAGCAATTTTTCTGGGTTTCTATTTAATGTACAAACTGGAATACTCTACTAAGAAATATTTTAATTGCAATATTTTCTAATTGTGATTTGTTTAATTGAAAATAATTAATGATTTTAGTTTGAACTCCTTCAAAGACAAAGGCTTATCTTGTTCATCTTTCTATTACAAGGATTCAGCAGACAGTTACTAGGGTATAGTGAACCTTTATGAAGTAACCAATGTTAATGAGGTCAACTATAATTAATATAATTAATTTTTAAAAAGATTGACACTATCTCCTTTATTCTGTTCACATTCTTCAAACTTCTAAATAGGAGTATACTATTAATATAATTTCACCTGAAATGACCCTTAATAACCAAAATAATATGTATTATAAAGTTATAGTAATTAAAATAATATGATACTGGCATAAAGATCAATGGAAGAGAATAGAGAACCCAGAAATAAAGTCATTCATATACATCCCACTGATTTTCAACATGGTGGTCAAGAATATACAATGAGAATAGGATAATCTTTTAACAAATGGGGTTTGGAAAACTGAATATACACCTGCAAAATAATGAAATTGGAACCTTATCTTTCACCATACACAAAAATCAACTCAAAATTCATCAAAAACTTATACATATGACCTGAACCTCTAAAGTGCTTCAAAGAAAATAAAAGGGGAAAACTTCATGACACTGGTCTTAGCAATCATTTTTTGGATATGACACTAACAGCATAAGCAACAAAAGTAAACAATAGACAAGGGGGATTATATAAAATCTAAAAGCAAAAGAAACAATTAGCATAATGAAAAATCAACCTATGGATTAAGAGGAAATATTTTCAAACCCTGTAACTGAAAAAGGGTTAATATATAAAATATACTAGGAACTCCTATGTCTCAATAGTGAAAACAACAACAATAAAAATAGCCTGATTCAAGAAGGGGCAAAGGAATCAGGTGTAGTGGCATACACCTGTAATCCCAGTCTTGGGAGGCTGAGACAGGATAATTACAGGTTTGAGTCCAGCCTTCGCAACTTGGGCCCTCCGCAATTTAGTAAGGCCCTGTTTCAAAATAAAGAATAAAAAATAGTGCTGTGAGTGCTGTAGCTCAGAGGTAAAATGCCCCTGCATTTAATTCCCACTACCAACACACACACACACACACACACACACACACACACACACACCAAAAAAAATCAAAAGATTTGAATAGACATTTCTCTAAAGAAGACCTACAGGTATATAAAAAGTTCAACAGGTATATGAAACGATGCTCAACATCACTAATCATCAGGGAAATACAAATCAAAACTAACCACAATGAGATATCTATCACCTCACACCTGTTAGGGTGGCTATTATTTAAAAAAAAAACAACTGAAAGACAGTAAGAATTGGCACAGATGTGGAGAAACTGAAACCTCTGTATACAGTTGGTGGAGTTAAAAAAGGTGCATCTATGATAGAAAATATTATGAGGATTCCTAAAAAAATTAAAAATAGATTGATGGGATCAATTTAAATTTCCATCAGTGAACAATGGATTAAGAAAAATGTGCTACATATATGTGTTAAAATACTATTCATCCATTAAAAAGCATGAATTCCTATCATTTGAAACAACATAGATTGACATAGAGGGCTTTATATTAAGTGAAGTTAGCCAGGCACAGAAAGACAAGTAATGCATGAGTTCATTCATAAATGGACTTAAAAATGTTAATCTCAGCTGGACATGGTGGTGCATGCTTGTAATCACAGTATTTCGAAGGGTGAGACAGGAGGATCACAGATTCACCAACAGCCTCAGCTACTTAGTGAGGCCCTCTGCCACTTAGTGAGACCCTGTTTCAAAATAAAGAATAAAAAATAGGGCTGGGGGTATAATTCAGAGGTAGAATGCCCCTGGGTTCAATCCCCAGTACCACAAAAAAGAAAAAAAAATGGGCACAAGGCTACTGTTTTATAGGAAGAATAAGCGTTGGTGTTCTGTATCATCGCAGGGTAAATGTAATTAAACATAATGCACTATATATCTCAAAATAGTTAGAAGAAAGGAATGTGAGTGTATTTACCACAAAGACATATTTATAGTCTGGACATAGAATGCCCCCTTCCAAGGCTCATGTATTGAAAACATGGTCCTCAATGGAGAAAGGTTCAAGGAGGGACTTGGCTGGAGAAAGCGGGTCACTAGGGATATGACCTTGGGAACTACAAATATCCCTGGCTGCATCCTGTAGCGCTCTCTCTCTGCTACCCACCACCATTGAGCTGAGGGAGGTTCTTCCTCCTCTGCCATGCCCTAAGTCCCTGCTGCTAGCTGAGCATAGACTTACCTCTGAGCCCCTTAAATTCGTAAGCCCCAAATAATTATTTCTTCCTCTAAATTATGTTTTTTCCAGTATTTTGGTCACAGTGATGAAAAGGCTTATGGAAATCAAATGATAAAAGTTTAAGGTAATTAATATGCTACTTACCCTGAATTAACCTAGAACCAGTGTATACTTGAAACAAAACACGATACTGTGCCCCATAAACATGTACAAATGTTATGTGTCAGCCAGGTGTGGTGCTGCACACCTGTAGTGCCAGTACTTGAGAGGCTGAGACAGGAGGAGTGCAGGTTCAAGACCAGCATGAAAAATAACAAAGAAACAATGAGCTACCACAACCCCTCAATAACAGATTTCACCAACCCAGAATGGCAGAGACTACCAGAAGAGCAATTCAGATCTCTAATACTAGAAACAATACAGGATTTTCAGAAAGAATGTAGGCAGAGCTTTAAAGAAATAAAGGAAGACATAAAGGAACAAATAAACAGAGAATTCGAAGACCTTAAAAGAAACCAAAGAGAAGCATTGAAGGAAGTAAAAGATGAAATAAT
>PVLC010036745.1:0-15630 GCA_004027655.1 Graphiurus murinus | reverse complement strand
GGTACTTTATTTTTTAATATTTTGGTGATAGGGAATTGAACCCAGGGCAGTCTATCTCCAAGCTACCATCTCATCCTTTTTATTTTTATTTTGGAACAGGGTCTCACTAAATTGCTGAGGCTGGCCTTGAACCTGGAATCCTCTGTCTTGGCATCCCAAGTACTGGGATTACAGGCATGTGCAACAACAGCCAGCAATGTTTTGCTAACTTAACTGGCTCAATATGAGAAATGTTAAAAGAAGATGGAAAATATCAGATTGGTGTTTCTAAAAATTTAGTCACTCACACACTACCTTTCCAAAAGTTTTGTCATCTATATAGCATCAATTGTCTTATTATTTATTTTAGCATTCAGTCTCTTTTTGAAAACTTCACTAAAAATTTGGCCTTGCCCTCAGCCAAAATTATCTATGGAATCCAGGTCTGTTGTGCAAGATGGGTCTTTTTCTTTTCTTTTCTTTTGTAGTACTGGGGATTGAATCCAGGGGCATTCTACCTCCGAGCTACACCCCCAGTCCTATTTTTGTATTCTTTATTTTGAAACAGGGTCTCACTAAGTTGTGGAGTGCCTCACTAAGTAGCTGAGGCTGGCGGTGAACCCAGATCCTCCGGTCTCAGCCTCCCAAGTACTGTGATTACAAGCATGCGTCACCACGCCCGGCTTGGTCTTTTTTCTGATACACACTAAATTAAACATACAACTACTTGAAAAAAGCTGTTATTTTTACTCCA
This sequence comes from Graphiurus murinus, assembly GCA_004027655.1. Lineage (NCBI taxonomy): Eukaryota > Metazoa > Chordata > Mammalia > Rodentia > Gliridae > Graphiurus > Graphiurus murinus. The sequence goes on along the minus strand of PVLC010036745.1, from coordinate 14,897 downwards.
AAAATACTGTAAAAATTTTACTCCAAAAATACTGTAAAAATTTTACTGTAGAAAATTTTGAAGTAGGAGGAATAGTATAATGCATACAGGTACTTAAAAAGAAAACCAAAACTATATATATATATATATATATATTTTTTTTTTTTTTTTAAGTACTGGAGATTGAACCCAGGAGCATTCTACCTCCAAGCTACAGCCCCAGCCCTATTTTATTTTTATTTGGAAATAGGTCTTGCTAGGTTGATGAGAGTCTCACTATTTGCTGAGACTGTCCTCAAATCTGTAACCCTGTCTCAGCCTCCCAAGTACTGTGATTACAAGCGTGCACAACCATGCCCGGCTTATATCCTATCTTAAAGAAGTACTTTATAAACTGACCGGGAAGGGGATTGTTTTCATTTTATAATTAAATTAAAAAGAAAAGTCTTCAGTCATTAAATTGAATATTGCATTTCTTGTGATTATCCCTCTGCTTTTATATAATGGAAAAATTAACCTCTTAGTGAGACTACGTAAGAAAAAATGATGCCCAATGACTTAAAGAATACCTTGTTTAACACACCACTGCAGTTGTGCGAACACGTCAGAAAGCAGCACTTCATTCAGAGTTTCATAAAACTGGGTGAACACATCACAAATAGCATACAGTGCGTGGTTACAGGTTGTTGTCATCCATTCAGATTTCTAAAAAATGATAAAAATAAATGATAATAAAGCAACAGTGAATCTTAAATGCCACCCTCTCTGCACTGGGGGGGGGGCAGGGGTATTCTTATCTACTGTTGGCAAAACTCCTCTGGAACACAATGTAGAAACATGCACTAGCAGTCTTAGAAACATCCACGCCCTCTGACTCAGTAACACTTCCTCCAGAAATTGATCCTACAGAAATTATTGAAGCTTTGTGGGTAAGTTTATGAAGAAAGATGTTTATCACAATGGCATTCATATACCAAATATACAACTCAACCTAATATTCTGAAATGTGGGCATTCAATTAATATTAAATAGAATATTGAAGTTATTAAAAATGAGACTTACAGAGTTTTAATGATCTGGAAAAAATACCATGCTAAACACACTCACACCAAAAATTTATTTATTTTTTGTGATACTGGCGATTGAACCCAGGGCCAATCTACCTCTGAGCTATACCCTCAGCCCTATTTTTTATTTTTTGTTTTGAAACAGGGTCTCCTTAAGTTGTAAAGGGCCTTACTAAGTAGCTGGGGCTGGCCGTGAACCTGTGATTCTCCTGTCTCAGCCTCCCAAGTCTGAGATTATAAGCGTGCGCCACTATACCCAACCCAAAAGTTTAAATATTAAAAATAACAATGAACCAGGCATGGTGGTTCATATCTATAATCCCAGTCATGCAGAAGGATCCCAAATCCAAGGTCAGCAAATTATATACACCTTGTCTCAAAATAAGGGGAAGTCAGATGTGGTGGCACATATTTGGGAGGCTGAGACAGGAGGATCATAGGTTCAAGGCTAGCCTCAGCAATTTAGGAGACCCTCAGCAATCTAGAAAGACCCTGTTTCACAATAAAAAATAAAATAGGGTTGGGGGTTGAGATTGAAGGTAGAATATCCCTGGGTTAAATCCCCCCTACCCCCTTTCCACTCCTCAAAAAGTTAAAATTTAGCTGGGCATGTTGGTGAACACCTGTAATTCCAGTACTTGGGAGGTTGAGACAGGAGGATTGCAGGTTTGAGGACAGTCTCAGCAAGTAGTAAGACTCTCATCAACCTAGCAAGACCTGTTTCCAAATAAAAATAAAATAAGGCTGGGGGGTAACTCAGAGGTAGAATGCCCCTGGGTTCAATCCCCAGTACCACACACACACACACACACACACACACACACACACACACACACAAAGTTAAAAATTTTCCAAAGTAAAAAGAAGAGAAGACTAACCGACTGGGCAAGATCAACTGTGACTTAGATAAGGATAGACATACAAATCAATGGGGGAAATGTGAATAACCCAACAGATAGACTAAGGATATAAAAGACAACTCATGAAAGAAGAAATATAAATTATCAATGACATGAGGAAAATATGCGATCTAGTCCATTAAAGACCTTTTTAGTGTGATGTGTCTGGGCCTATCAAGTCAACAGCGACTACACAGAATCTGAAGAGCTGGAGCAGGACAGACAGACAGGTGGCTAGATTTACGTGGAGGTCAACTGAGCACCTATCAAAAGGCTCAGTGATGCTCAAACCAAAAGCAACCTAAATATCCAGGGACTATGGAACATTTATAACTACAAATATTTTGCAGCCATTAAAAAATATTGTTATAAGAAGCCGGGCGTGGTGGCGCACGTTTATGATCCCAGCATTCGGGAGGCTGAGACTGGAGGATCTGGGTTCGTGGCCAGCCTCAGCTACCTAGTGAGGCACTCCGCAACTTAGTGAGACCCGGTTTCAAAATAAATAATAAAAAATAGGGCTGGGGGTACAGCTCGATGGTAGAATGCCCCTGAGTTCAATCCCCAGTACCACACACACACAAAACAAAAACAAAAACAAAAAAAATATTGTTATAAGAAATGTTAAGCTGAGCATGGTGGCGCGTGCTTGTAATTCCAGTACTTGGGAGGCTGAGATAGGAGGATACAGGTTCACAGCCAGCCTCAGCTACTTAATGAGGCCCCCTGCAACTTAGTGAGACCCTGTTTCAAAATAAAAAATAAAAAATAGGGCTGAGGGTGTAGCTCAGAAGTAGAATGCCCCTGGGCTCAATTCCCAGTACCACAAAAAAAAAAAAAAAGTTACAATTGTGGAAAAACTCATGTATTAAGTAGTGTCATAGGCATGCTGGGATTTAGTTTTTATATAAAGAAAAAAGGTAAGCCGGGCGTTGTGGCGCACACTTGTAATCCCAGCATTTGGGAGGCTGAGACTGGAGGATCTGGGTTCGAGGCCAGCCTCAGCTACCTAGTGAGGCACTCCGCAACTTAGTGAGACCCTGTTTCAAAATAAAGAATACAAAATAGGGCTGGGGGTATAGCTCGGAGGTAGAATGCCCCTGAGTTCAATCCCCAGTACCTCGAATAAAAAAGAAAAAAGGTCTCTCACACACATGCACGCCACACACACACACACACACACACACACACACACGTAGCAACTGAAGAGTTAATTCCTTCTACTGCGGAAGACTAGGTCTTTGGGGACTTATATTTTTTTGTTCTTGTCTGTTTTCTGATAAATGTGTAATTGTTTTATGATGAGGAAAAACTTTCTTTTATAATGAAGGACGAAAAAAAAAAAAAACTAAGGAAGATGGGCTGGGGATGTGGCTCGGTGGTAAAGTATTTGTCCAGCATGCAGGAGGCCCTGGGGTCAGTTCCCAGTACTGGAGAGAGGGGAAAAAAAAATATATATATATAATTTTCCTAACAAAAACATATGATTACAATGCACCAATAAAAAATAAAATAAAAAAATTAAGGAAGATTATAAAACTTTATTATAAAGAAGATATTAGCTGGGTGTGGTGGCGCATGCTTGTAATCCCAGCATTTGGGAGGCTGAGACTGGAGGATCTGGGTTTGTGGCCAGCCTCAGCTGCTTAGTGAGACCCTCTGAAACTTAGTGAGACCCTGTTTCAAAATCAAGAATAAAAAATAGGGCTGGGGCTGTAGCTGGGAGGTAGAATGCCCCCTAGGTTCCATTCTCAGTACCGCAAAAAAAAAAGATATTATGACCACAACCATATTTAAATCATGTAGGAGACAGGGAAACTTGGTAAGACAGTCATTGCTTTTGGACAGTAGGAGTAGGACATTCCCTGCATACTCCACAGTAAGCACATCTACTTCTTTGTGTGTGTGTGTGTGTGTATGTGGTACTGGGGATTGAACTCAGGGGCATTCTACCTCCAAGCTACACCCTCAGCCCTATTTTTTTATTCTTTACTTTGAAACAGGGTCTCACTAAGTTGCAGAGGGCCTCACTAAGCAGCTGAAGCTGGCCTTGAACCCAGATCCTCCTGTCTCAGCCTCCCAAACGCTGAGATTACAAGCGTGCGCCACCACGCCTGGCATAAGCACATCTACTTCTATCCTGGTGCAAGGGAGAAACGGTGCTCTTAAGAGAACGGTAAAAACAGGGGCCAATATCTGCCAACATCATCTCCATCTCTGGCTTCGTTACAGGCCTGTGAGGAACCTGAGACCTCCCACTCTGCTGGTGGCCTGGAAGTCTGTGACAGGAACGGAACGATTCAGCTGGCCTGCCAGAGTCTGCCAAGCTGGCAGGCACGAAGACCCAGCGGGAAGGCCTTGGCTTTTCGTTTTTTTTCTTTCCCAGCGGGAGTCTCTGAGACCTAGCAGGCTCTGGTCCAGGAGGGCCAGGAAGGGGTGCTTCCACTTTCAAAACACCTCACGTAGCTCAGCACTCCAGACCGCCAGGTAGATGACGAGCTGATGTGAAGGCCAGGCAGCACCTACCTCTGACTGCTGCTCAGGAAGCTTCATATTGTCAAAAATCCGAAACACGATTCTGAACAGGTCCTGCCACCAGTGCTTTTCAAAGGTGTGGCCATAGCTCTTCATGATCTCAAACATGACCGTGAGCCCTCTGGAGCAAGCAAACCGGGCACAGAAGACACAGTGGGTGAGGAGGAGAACGGCAGAGGAGAGGTGGGGAGGCGAGGGGTCAGGGAAGCAAGAGGCCGAGCTACCTTGTCCGCACATCTAACTTGCATCTGTTAATAATGCAGGAGAGCTCGAATAAGATGGGGAACCAGCCTCGGACCCAGACTCTGTCACCCGGAGCAACGTTCATGTCATCGCTTGTGTATTCTTGTAGCACCTACGATGAAAGTCACATCTCAGATGTAGATGAAGCACGAGGAGGGAACGCTACAAAGACTGAGGCTATACATTTTCCTCTCTTAAAATTCTCCATTTGGCAGTCTCCCATGGAGACAGCAAGTGATATTCACCTGTCCAAAAAGTCCTTGAGTAGTTTCTGTGTATAAGCCTGTGGTTCTTTGTGAGTGTGTGTGTGTGTGTGTGTGTGTGTGTGTGTGTTACTGGGGATTGAACCCAGAGGCATTCTACTGAGCTTTACCCCCAGCCCAATTTTTTTTTTTTTTTTGCGGTACTGGGGATTGAACTCAGGGGCATTCTACCTCTGAGCTACACCCCCAGCCCTATTTTTTTTCTTTATTTTGAAACAGGGTCTCACTAAGTTGTGGAATGCCTCACTAGGTAGTGAGGCTGGCCTCGAACCTGGATCCTCCGGTCTCAGCCTCCCAAATACTGGATTACAAGCGTGTGCCACCACACCCGGCACCCCCAGCCCAATTTTATTTCTTATTTGGAAACAGGGTCTTGCTACATTGATGAGAGTTTCACTATTTGCTGAGGCTACCCTCGAACCTGCAGTCTTCCTGCTTCAGCCTCCCAAGTACTAGGATTACAGGCATGTACCACCACAACTGGCCCTTTGTGAGTTTTAGAGTAAGTTGAGTAGGGAGCTGGGCGTGGTGGCACATGCTTGTAATCCCAGTACTTGGGAGGCTGAGACAGGAAGATTGCAAGTTCAAAACTAACCTCAGTATTCGGGAGGCTGAGACCGGAGGATCCGGGTTCGCGGCCAGCCTCAGCTACCTAGTGAGGCACTCCGCAACTTAGTGAGACTCGGTTTCAAAATAAAGAATAAAAAAAATAGGGCTGGGGGTATAGCTCGGAGGTAGAATGCCCCTGAGTTCAATCCCCAGTACCGCAAAAAAAAAAAAAAACAAACAAAAACTAACCTCAGTAATTTAAAAAGACCCTCAGCAACTTAGTGAGACTGTTTCAAAATAAACAAAAAGGAGCTGGGCATGGTGGCTCATGCTTGTAATCCCAGCATTTGGGAGGCTAAGACTGGAGGATCTGGGTTCGAGGCCAGCCTCAGGTACCTAGTCAGGTACTCTGCAACTTAGTGAGACCCGGTTTCAAAATAAAGAATAAAAAATAGAGATGGGGGGGTAGGTTGGAGGTAGAATGCCCCTGAGTTCAATCCCCAGTACCACACACACACACACACAAAAAAAGGGTCAGAGGTAGAATGCCTCTGGGTTCAATCCCCAGTACCAAAATTTAAAGAGTATTGAAGATCAAATAATGTTAACAAAATATTCAGGATGATTCAATACCTTAGGTTTTTCTAGAACGTTACTCTAATATACAGCACTTAAAAATAATAGCAACGACGGCTGCTCTTTACTGGGTGCTTGCTATGGCCAGGAACTGTTCAAGTGCTGGCCCACAGCATGGATTAACAATTCTCAAAACAACCCCAGGAGGCAGATAGAAATAATGATCCCACTTTACAGGTGACTTAACTGGGTAAGTAAGAGCATAAGTGAGCTGCCCAAGGTCATGCAGCCAGGACCCAGCACTCTTTCCACACTCTGGGTGAAAAGCCCTATTCTGCCCTCTCTCTGGGATTCGATCCCTCTGCTCTGTAACTGTCCTTGAAATGGTACTAGAATTTTTTTGGTACTGGGAATTGAACCCAGGGGTCTCATGCATGCTAGGTAAGTGCTCTATCACTGAGCCACATCCCCAACCCTTTTTATTATTTTGAGACAGGGTCATGCTAAGTTGCCCAGACTAGTCTTGGTCTTGAACCTGGGATCCTCCTGCCTTAGCCTCCTGAGCAGTTGGGATTACAGGCATGTACCACTGCACCCAGTTTGGAATTTATCAACTCTGGTTATCAAACATTGGGCAGTTTCTCTCTGCCTCAATTAATTCCCTTGTGAATGGGATAATCACTCATCTCATAGGTCTGATGTAAGGACTTGATGAATCGACACATGGAAAGTACCTCGAATGGTGCGTGGAAGTGCTCAATGCTCAGTTACCATTGGCTCTCATTGTATCACATCTTTACAAGCAGTGGCGAGGACGAGACATATCAGAGAGGTTATAGTTCTGTACAGAACACTTGAGAGATCTGCATAAGCCATCACGGTTTAGGTGTGCTTTGAGACTATCATTTATGCTAAGCAGTTCAGAAAGGTGAGACATAAACAGAAACAAAACACAAAAAAGCCAGGTGGCACACGCTTGTAATCCTAGTACTTGGGAGGCTGAGATAGGAGGATCAGGGGTTCTAGGGCAGCCTCAGCAAGTAGTGAGACTCTCATCAATGTAGCGAGACCCTGTTTCCAAATAAGAAATAAAATTTGGCTAGGGGTGAAGCCAGAAGGTAGAATGTCCCTAGGTTTAATCCCTAGTACCAAAAGAAGAAAGAAAGAAAAAAAAAGGACTTTGCCTCGTGGTCTTCTGCCCTCCACCCACATGAGCAAGGAGGGGTACGCACCCGAGGCCTCTCGGACACATATTTCCCACAGAAGCGGATGAGCCGGATGGCCTCCATGCTGGTGTCAGGGAAGGCGGCGTTGCAGGCGAACTCCGATAAGCACTTCACAGCATCCTGAAAGGAATCGATGGCTGCAGGGAAATGGTGCTGGAAAATTGTTGCTGGGGGGAACACAAGGCACATTTTTTAAATAAGATTCAGAAATGGGGATCAAAACACACACACACATTTACACAGATTAATTCAAAATCACCTTTGTGGAAATCTAAGGAAAGCATGTCAGTATTTCTGTAAGACAGCTTTTCTTACTAAATTATTCAGGAATGTGTATGCATTGAGTACTACTTGGGCGAAACTAATTTCTTGGCATGAAGCAATGATATAAAGGCCCAGAGAGACACTTATTCAACATTTATTTAGTGCCAACTATGTGTGAAGGTGACCCATGCTTTAGTTTCCCTGGAGACCAAGTAAACACCTTGCCACATGATGGGGGGCAGGACCTGTGACTCCTGGCACTCTGGGCTGCCTGGGGGAGTCCTGCCTCCATCCCGTCCCAGCTGTGTCACCTTGGCAAAACTGTTTGGCTTTACTCCTCTGTGTCTCAGTTTCCTCCTTGGCAAGGTGGGGGAGGGGGGGTGCAGCTGGTTCTTTCTATTCACAGCAGTTATACTCTTTACAGTTGTGAACACTGACTAGGGAACATTCAACCTCTGCTCCGGGGAAACATGGGTTCCTGCAGATCTCTGGTCACGTTTTCATCCACCAATCAATACGTAACCCTTGTTGTAGGTGTGTTTCTCGTTAAAGACACTTATTTATTTAATAGATATCATTGGTCCACAGCATTACGTGGCTGAAGGAAGTGCATCTAACATGTGTACTTTCTTCACAGGCCCCATCGCAGCCTTGCTGTGCTCAGGATACCAAGCCCTCAGCACTATTCTTAGGCTCCAACTTAAACAGTGAAATCACCAACAAAAAGCAAGAAAATCTGAAAAACGTGGTGCTCAACAGACATATGAGAGCTGAGACAAGAAGACAGTGTCACCATGTTCAGCCCCAGCTGGGATCGTGTGCCTTGGGTGAACGAAGGCTTTTGCTGCTCTATGTATGCACGTGTTGACAAATGACCACAAAGCAGCCTGCGCATTGGTTTGGGAGTGACATATACATTTTTGTGAATGGGAGGATTCACAAACATGGAAATCTGCCAGTAATAAGGACTGGCTGTTTTCTTCATAGGGTTGTTGAGAAGATTAGGACATGTCAAGTGCTTAGAACACTGCCTGGCGCATATATACAGCTGAACTAAAGGAGGGGAGACCCTGGAAGTAGTAAAATAGACACAAGTAAGTGGTCACTTTTTACACTTGCAAATAAACCAATCTTTCTTTTCTTTTCCTCTGCCCACGCCCCTCTTTCTTTCTGTCTCTCTCTCTCTCTCTTTCTTTCTTTTTATAGGACTGGGGATTGAACCCAGAGGCATTCTACCTTTGAACCGCATTCCCATCCTTATTTATTTATTTGTGCTGGGGATTGAATCCAGGGGCATTCTACCTCTGAGCTATACCCCTAGCCCTATTCTATTTTTATTTTGAAACAGGGTCTCACTAAGTTGCAGTGGGCATCACTAAGTAGCTGAGGCTGGCCACGAACCTGCCATCCTTCTGTCTCAGCCTCCCAAGTACTAGGATTACAGGCACGGCGCCACCATGCCTGGCTTATTCTTTATTTTGAAACAGTGTCTCATTAAATTGAGGAGGGCCTCACTAAGTAGCTAAGGCTGGCTGTGAACCTGCACTCCTGTCTCAGTCTCTCAAGCGTGTGCTACCATACCCAGATTAATTTCTAGTTTAAGACAGGGTCTCGCTGAGTTATCGAGACTGGCCTTGAACTTTCAATCCTCCTCTCCTAGCCTCCCAAGTACTCCCAAATGAACTACCATGCTAGCTGCGAGGGGACATTTGTCAGGAGGGAACAGAGGCACTTACTGACGATGTGGCCTGTGGTCTGGAAGGCCAGCTCCACAATGTTCCCATCGTGATCAGCAGCAGCCTGGTGGAACACAGCAAAAATGTTCTTCCAGCCTGAGCGGATGTTGGCCGCCTGGGAATTCACCATCTGGGCAATACAGCGGATCACCATGTCTCGGATGGTCGGAGACCTAAGGAAGGAACAGGATGGCCGTATCATCTGTACTTTGGAGAGTGGGGAGAAAAATAAACACAGCTCATCCCTCAAAAGCGGCATGTTTGAGAACCATGTTTCAAAGCACAGTGATTCCCATTCATTTAGGTTCCCTCCATTCCTTTTATTCCTTTTCTGAATCCAGCATGATGCCTAGTGTGAGAGAACAATAAACCCGGGGCTGAAAAGCTGACTCTGCAGATGGCAGAACAAAGGATGGGAAGAACCGAGTGTGCAATGACACCCTGGGCTATGGAGCCAAAACTAGAACTGTCCACCTGACTTCCTGTTAAGTAAACAGCAAGCCGGGGGTGGTGGGCCACGCTTGTAATCCCAGTACTTGGGAGGCTGAGACAGAAGGATCGCAGGTTTGTGGTCAGCCTCAGCTACTTGGGCCCTTCGCAAATTAGTGAGACCTTATTTCAAAATAAAGAATAAAAAATAGGGCTGGGGATGTAACTTGGAGGTAGAATGCCACTGGGTTCAATCCCCAGTATGTATGTATGTATATGTATATCTCTCTCTCACACACACACACACACACACACACACACACACACACACAAGTAAACAACAAAGAGCCTTGAGTTGAAGCCACTGTTAGCCAATCTTTCTGGCCTAAAACATTTCAACTAATGTGCTCATAATTCTGTCTGAGAGAATCATTACTAAATTCTTAGTGTCTAACCTCTTAGATATTTTTGGCAGGGATATATGGATTGCAGGTTCACAGCCAGCCTCAGCTACTCAGTGAGGCCCTCTGCAACTTATTGAGACTCTGTTTCAAAATAAAGAATAATAAATAGGGCTGGGGGTGTAGCTCAGAGGCAGAATGCTTCTGGGTTAAATCTCTAGTACCGCAAAACAAAACGAAACCATACACATGTATTGGAGTATACATATATAATTTTGCTTGTGTGTATGTCGTACTGGAGATTGAACCCAGAAGCATTCTACCTCCAAGCTACATCCCCAGTCCTATTTTAATTTTTATTTTGAAACAGGATCTTGCTACATTGATGAGAATCTCACTACTTGCTGAGGTTGTCCTCAAACCTGTGATCCTCCTGTCTCAGCCTCCCAGGTACTGGGATTATAGGCATGCACTGTCATAAATTTTTTTTTTTTTTTTTTTTGTGGTACTGGGGATTGAACTCAGGGGCATTCTACCTCTGAGCTACACCCCCAGCCCTACTTTTTATTTTTTATTTTGAAACTGGGTCTCACTAAGTTTCGGAGTAGCTGAGGCTGGCCGAGAACCCAGATCCTCCGGCCTCAGCCTCCCAAATGCTGGGATTACAAGCGTGCGCCACCACGCCTGGCACCGTCATAAAACTTAAGATGCCAAATTTTAAATCATTACTGAAGATAGAAAAATGGCCCATTTTCTGAAACAGTGGCAGGTTAAACACAGTACCCCTTGAATACTGGCTACAATTAGCACATATATCTTAAAAGCTCTGAAGACGTACCCAATTCTGGGGAAGATCTAATATCTCACAGACAGGAAGAAGTAAGGCTGCTACACAAATCTACTGCCTCTATAGAATGTTTCAAAGTCACGACAGTGGACTGGAGTTTGCAGATTTTTTTTTTTTGCGGTACTGGGGATTGAACTCAAGGGTATTCTACCTCCGAGCTACACCTCCAGACCTATTTTTTATTCTTTATTTTGAAACAGGGTCTCACTAAGTTGCGGAGGGCCTCACTAAGTAGCTGAGGCTGGCCAAGAGCCCGGATCCTTCGGTTTCAGCCTCCCAAATGCTGGGATTACAAGCATGCGCCACCACGCCCGGCTTGAGTTTGCAGATTTGACTTTCCAGGAATAACATTCTTGTCTGTGTTGGACTCATGCCAACTTATCACAGGAAAGACTGTTTAGAGAAGGCAATGAGAAAGTCAAAGCAGAATTAGAAAAGAGCTAAAAGCCCACGAAGTAAATATGCCACATGCAGATAGCAGAGGACTGACTGGCTGCCTAGGCAATTTTGGGGGGGGGGTGTGTGTGTGACACTGAGGATTGAGCCCAGGGACATTCTACCTCCAAGCTACACACCCAGCCCTATTTTTTATTCTTTATTTTGAAACAGGGCCTCACAAATTGCAGAGAGCCTCACTAAGTAGCTGAGGCTGGCCATGAACCTGGATCCTCCTGTCTCAGCCTCCCAAGTACTGGGATTACAAGCTTGCACCACCAAGCCCGGCTCTATTTATTTTTATATATTCTATTTTTGTGCAGTGCTAGGGATTGAATGTAGGGGCATTTTACTGTGGCATTATACCCCGGCCCTATTTTATTTTTTATTTGGAAACAGGGCCTTGCAATGTTGATGCAAGCCTCACTGAGTTGCTGAGGCTGGCTTTGAACTTGCAATCCTCCTGTCTCAGTCTCCCAAGTACTGGGACTACAGGCATGCACCACCACATCCAGGTTACATTTTATTTTGAAGCAGGGTCTCAGTTCCTCTCAAGTTCCTGAGAGTCTTGCTAAGTTGCTGAGGCTGGCCTGGAATCTGCAATCCTCCTGTCTCAGCTCAAAATACTGGGATTACAGGTGTGTGCCACCATAACAAGTTGGTTTTTAATTAATTAATTAATTAATTTTTGTGTGGTACTGAGGATTGAACTCAGGGGAATTCTACCTCTGAGCTATACCCCCAGCCCTATTTTGTATTCTTTATTTTGAAACAGGGTCTCACTAAGTTGCTGAGTGCCTCACTAGATAGCTGAGGCTGGCCTTGAACCCAGATCCTCCGGTCTCAGCCTCCCAAATGCTGAGATTACAAGCATGTGCTACCACATCCGGCTGGTTTTTAATTTTATTAAGGAAAATCTCAAACATATAGAAAAGTAGAGAGATAGTGTAATGAACTATGTTCATGCAGCTGTGACTATGATCAAGTTGCAACAAAACTGGGATAGCATGCCCCTGGGTTCAATCCCCAGTATGAAAAAAAAAAGTGCTTCTTAAAGCCAGGCATGGTGGTGTGCTTTTAATCTTAGTACTTTTGAGGCTAAGGCAGGAGGATCTCAGGTTCGTGGTCATCCTTAGGAGCTTAGTGAGGCTCTCTACAACTTAGTGAGACCCTGTTTCAAAATAAAATGATAGAGCTGGGCGTGGTGGCACACACTTATAATCCAAGTACTTAGGAGGCTGAGACTGGAGGATCCGGGTTTGCGGCCAGCCTCTGCTACTTAGTGAGGCTCTCCACAACTTAGTGAGACCCTGTTCCAAAATAAAGAATAAAAAATAGGGCTGTGCATTCTACTGCTTCTGCTACCAAGGGAGAGAATGCTAACTGGACAGTTAGGATTAGAAGAGGCTGTGGTGCCCGAGAGGGGAACAGACCAAGGGTCTCACAACAATGTGTGTTACCTGTTTCTCTTCATAATGTGCTCAAAGGGCCTCAGAAAATCTTTCTGGAAACGGAAGTTGGCTAACTCCCCCTTCTCCAGAAACTTCATGGAGAGTTGCCTTAACGAGTCGACAGCAAAGATAGCCACATCTTCATTGGGGTTACAGCCAACCTGAGCAGGACGAGAAGGGAGATGAAACAGGGACAGGGCAACAACTGCCTGATGGGGGCTCTGAGCGTCAAAGATGAGAGCTCTGGGGACAAACATCAAGAAGAAGAAAGTGTTATTTCTTGGCTTTGATTTTGGCTAGACTTTTTTCTGTGTGTGTGTGTGTGTGTGTGTGCGCGCATGTGTGTGTTATTGAGAATTAAGATGCTTTACCACTGAGCTACACATCTGTTCCTTTTGATTTTTAATTTTAAAACAGGGTCTAAGTTGATGAGGCTGACCTCCAACTTGAGATCCTCCTATCTGGGATTATAGGCATGAGTCACCATGCCCAGCTGATCTTGACTATAATTTTTTTTTTTTTTTTTGCAGTACTGGGGATTGAACTCAGGGGCATTCTACCTCCGAGCTACACCCCCAGCCCTATTTTTAGTCTTTATTTGGAAACAGGGTCTCACTAAGTTGCAGAGTGCCTCACTAGGTAGCTGAGGCTGGCTGCGAACCCGGATCCTCCGGTCTCAGCCTCCCAAAAGCTGGGATTACAAGCGTGTGCCACCACGCCCGGCTTGACTATAATTTTATTTAAGTAGAAGGATAAAAGATCAGTATTGCACATTTAATTAAAAGTGTTTTTAGCCGGGCATGGTGGCGCATGTTTGTAATTCCAGTACTTGAGAGGTTGAGACAAGAGGATCACAGGTTCATGGCCAGCCTCTGCTACTTAGTAAGGCCCTCCACAACTTAGTGAGACCCTATTTCAAAATAAAGAATAAAAAATAGGGCTAAGGGTGTAGCTCGAAGATAGACTGCCTCTGGGTTCAATCCCCAGTATGGAAAAAAAAAGTGCTTCTTAAAGCTAGGCGTGGTGGCATGCTTTTAATCTTAGTACTTGTGAGGCTAAGGCAGGAGGATCTCAGGTTCATGGCCATCCTTAGGAGCTTAGTGAGGCTCTCTACAACTTAGTGAGACCTTGTTTCAAAATAAAATAATAGAGCTGGGCATGGTGGCGCACACTTGTAATCCCAGTACTTGGGAGACTGAGACTGGAGGATCTGGGTTTGAGTCCATCCTCAGCTACCTAGTGAGGCCCTCTGCAACTTAGTGAGACCCTGTTCCAAAATAAAGAATAAAAAATAGGGCTGGGGGTGTGGGGTGTAGATAGGGTGTAGGGTGTAGATAGAATGCCCTGGGTTCAATCCTCAGTACTGCCAAAAAAAAAAAAGGAAGGATGGACATTCTTTTTGGTGCTGTTGCAGTACTAGGAATCAAACCCAGGACCTTCCACATGCGGAAGAAGCACTCTACAGCTGAGAGCCTATCTGAAGCCCAAAGGAAGAAAGTTCTGATGCACGCTACTTGTAGATGAAGCTGAGGATGCTGTGCTGAGTGAAACAAGCCGTCACAAAAGGACAAACACCACACAGCTCCACTTGGATGAGGCACCTAGAGTAGTGAAGGGGCCCAGGGGAGGGGAGAATCTAAATCCAAGTTATATCCCGGCAATTTTGTATTTTTGGTTGTGAAACATGGTTTTGCTCAGTTGCTGAGGCTGTCCTCGAACCTGTGACCCTTCTGTCTCAGCCTCCCAAGTACTGGGATTACAAGCGTGTGCCACCATGTCTGGCTTAAGAGGAAATTTTTATATTGTTCACGTAATTAGCAACTAATAAAAAGAACATTTCTCTCCTAAAACCCCATACAGAGCAGATGCCTCAGGTGTACATGCATGCGTACTGTGCAGCTCTGCTCACCGCAGGCACAGAGCCTGCCTCCTAGTTCAGAAGAAGAGCATCGCAGGACGGCTCAGACCACCTTGCTAAGTCCTAGCTGTACTGAGAG